>CAJVRC010000845.1:741795-798354 GCA_911456345.1 Penicillium egyptiacum
ATCAGTTTTCGAGTAATTGTGAAAAATTCCCATTGGAACGGTTGTGCGGCGCGTGAGTACATTCTCTTTTCTGCATGTTTGTTTATAGACGGGAGCTTCGGTTGAGCTGGAAAATGGCACTCAGTCCGGCCATGGGCACAGTTCAATACCTTGAGCGACTGGGACAGTGAGATTTTTTGCTTGTACTCAGCGCGCTACAAGCTTCTGACAAACCCATTGGAGTTGCATGAATTCGAGAGCTTGAATCTGGTGTTGAGAATACCGGCTCGACAATCATGCATTTAGGGGTTTGGAGTTACTCAACAGAGCTGCAACTGACACCCTTTTTCGCAGACAGCTCACTGCTACACGCCAACTGAACCCTACCGCGAAGCTTACCCTGTTTAATACGCTAATTCCGAACAATCTAAAATGTCATCAAACGACGGACCGGTCGTCGCCCCTGCTCCTGTGGAGGTCGATGAAAATGAGCCCCCAGCTACCCCGATAGAGTCCAGTGTCGTCTCCGGAGGCGAAGAGTTGGTTAAGACCAGCCCCGAGGTATCTAAGGAAAGTCCTGCGACCTCTCCGGCGAAGGCTAGCCCTGGTACACCTGGCACCGCGAAGCGTCCTGTATCTGGAACAGCTACCACCAAACGGCCCACCTCGTCCTCTGCATCGAAGCCCACGACGGGTACCGCCCGCACGAGCACCAGCACGCTGAACAAACCTCCCACTCGTCCCTCGACCACGACAACCACCCGGAAGCCACTGAGCACCTCGACCGTCTCGTCCCACCGGTCTCGCATGTCAGTCAGCAGCTCTGCAGATGAGAAACCTCGGTCTGTGGCGAGCTCGGGAGATGAGAGACGGGGAATCTCTGGCACTGCGAAGCGCATGTCCATGGCCGGTACCACCTCCACCCGCGCTCCTCTCAAACCTACCTCGTCTTCTATCGATCGTAGATCGAGTGTCGCTGGTACTACCCCCGAGCGGAAACCTGCCACCACAACTGCACGCACTGCGACCTCGACGAGCAAGCCCGTGGGCAGGCTGACTTCATCGACGACACCTGCAAGCCGGACTGCCACTTCCACCACCACTAGACCTGCTACTACTCGACCAACCTCGACTACGAGCGCTGTTAGATCTACCACCGCAGCTGACCCCAAGAAGCGACTGAGTACGGTTTCTGGCTCAATTGGCCGTGCCGGTGATTCCGAGAAGCTACAGGCCCTTCAGACTAAGCTCACAGAGAGCGAGGAGACCGTCGCTAGTCTGAAGACTGAATTGGAGACTGTCAATGAGAAGCTCAGCCAGCTTTCCGTCTCGACCGAAGAGCCCTCGGGCGATGCTGGTGCCACCGAGGCTAGTCGCGCGGATCACACCGCAGAGATTGAGAAATTGACATCAGCCCATGCGGAGGAGCTCCAGGCCCTGCAAGCGCAACTAGACGAAGCGAAGTCCCAGCGGAAAGAGCTAGAGGAGAGCTCGCAAAAAGAGCTGGAGGAAGCTAGACAGTCTGCCGCCGCGCAAGGGGATGGCAGAACAGTTGTCCTTCTTGACGAGCTCAAGTCAACACACCAAACTCAGCTTGAGTCCATCGAAAAAGAGCTGGCAGAGCACAAGTCTGCAGCTACTCACTTCGAGGAGCAGATTAGTGCTCTGAAGAAGGAACTCGAGTTCCAGAAGCTTGCCCTGGAGGAAGAGAAAGCTCTGGACCTCGACCGTTTCAACCGAGAACTCAAGGGACGTGAGCAGGTCCTGGAGAACCTTAACACGGAGATTGTTAAGCTGACTACGCTCAAGGAGCAGGAGGTCCGTGCTGCGGAGGAGTCTGCTCAGTCGAGTGTCTCTGGTCTTCAAGAGCAAGTAGCCTCCCTCGAGGCGAAGCTTGCTGCGGCCGAGTCTCTTACCAAGCAGAGAAGTGAGCAGAACACTTTGATTGCCGAGAAGGACCAAGAAATCACCGAGCTTAAGCAGGCTCTTGAGAAGATCCACACTGAGCTCCAGGAGGCACGCGAGACCGCCGCCAGTGAATTGTCATTAAAGGTCGAGGAGTTGGAGACTTCCCATGAGGCTGCTATCGCAAACCTTAAGGCCGAACATGAAACTGCTATCAGTGATATTTCGGCTTCCCATGCGGAGAAGCTCGCTGTTGCCATGGCGGCGGCGGAATCGAGCGGGGCAGAACACACCACGCAACTGCAGGAACTCCGCGATGCCCTCGAGGAGTCGAAGGCCACTGCCAAGAAAGGACAAGGAGATGCCGTTGCTGAACTTAAGACCGCACATGAAGCAGAACTAAAATTGCTGCAAGAAAAGCTGGAGGCTTCCGAGAATGCCCTCGGTGAGTCCCGCCGTGCTCTCGATGAGGGTAACGCCTCTGCCCAAGACCTTGCCATTCAGGAGATCGACGCTCTTCGACACAAGTGTGAGTCGCTAGAATCGCAGTTGACCACTGGCACTGGGAAAATCAACAAGCTGCTCGAAGAGATGCAGATCAAGCAAGCCGAAGCCGAAGCTATCCACCGCACCCTACGGGACGTTGAAGATCACTCCAAGCAGGAGGGTGTTCAGAAGGACAACAAGATGAAGGCTCTAGAGCAAAAGGCTGCAGAGGCCGCATCTCTTCTCGAGCAACACACCCTGCAGGCTGCCGGTGTGGCTGAAAAGCACGCACAGGCTCTGGAAGACTTGAAGGCTGAGCATGCTGCTCAGCTCGCGTCCGAATTGGAGCGGGCCAAGGAGGCATCGGGCTCCCATGACAGCGCTCTGAGAGATCTTCAGACGAAGCACGATGAGTTGCTTGCCGCAAACAAGGAATTGGAGTCTACCCACGCCACCCGGGTCCAGTCACTTGAGGCTGAATTGAAGGCGGTAATTGAAAGCCACGCTCGTGAGATTGCTACGCATACCGAGGGTCGCGAAAAGGAGACTGCCGAACTTCAGAATGAATTCAAAGAGACTCAGGCGAAGTTGCAAGCCGAGCTTTCCGCTTTGCAGAGTTCTAGCAAAGCTGATGCCGAGCTTCACGAGCAGCAAATTGCCGAACTGCAAAATGGCTTTAAAGAGACCAAGGCCAAATTACAGGCTGAGATTGAGGCTGCGCAAACTGCCAAGGCCGCTGAGTTCGATGCCGAGCACGGAAAGGCAATTGAGCAGCTTCTAACTATGCACGAGTCCAAGCTGTCTGGCCTTAAGGAGGAGCTCGAAGCTTCTAACAAGAGCAAGATTGACGATCTCCAGAAGGCTCACGAGGCAGCCCTGGCCAGTGTCAACCAGCAGTTGTCTCAAGCTAAGGCTGCTGTCCAAGACACCTCCGCTCTGGATGACTTGAAGGCCATGGTCGCTGATCTGCAGTCCAAGCTTGCTGACTCTGAGAAGGCCCACCTTGCGGTACAAGAATCTGCCACCACTGCTTCCAGGGAAATCGAGGGTCGTTACTCAGCTGAGCTCGCCAAGATCCAGGCTGATCATGCTGCACTTGGAGAGAAGTACCAAGCCGCCGTCGCCCAGGTGGGTGAACTCGAGAAGCTTGCCAAGGACTCGGACGGCCAGAAATCGCACCTCGAGTCGATCATGAAGCAGCTCTCTGAATCCCGCGATCAACTTCTCAAGGTCAAGGCGGATAACGCTGCCATCTCCGACTCGCTTGTTGATTGCAAGAACCAAAATAAGACCCTGTCCGAGAAACTTGAAGCTGGCGAACGCGACCTGAACGATCAGATCGACAAGAACATGGGTCTCCTCAACCAGCTTGGCGACGTTGATTCCGACATCTCTGCCAGCCGGCGACGGGTCCGCGAACTCGAAACCGAGCTCGCAGTTCTGAAGGCGGACAGTGGCGAGAAGAGCAGCTCTTCGGGCTTGGAGGCTAGCCGATGGGCGACAGCTGATGAGGGTAGCGAGAACGCTGAAGATGGGGGTCCAGCCACAACGGAAGGTGAGGACCTAGGCCCATCCATTGAGGGAACGGTGGGAGATCCCCGATTGAAGAAGTCTTCCTACTCATCAGATCTTCCCGCATTCCACCCATTTACATGATAATGAAGACTATATTAGCGTATACAGAGACTAATCGATTCCATAGATGGCAAGCATCCAGGAACAGCTTAAGCACATCCGAACAGCCAATGATGATTGGTACAGCGAGCATCACAGGTCAGTCAAATATATGCCCGTGTTATTCAGAAATTATGCTGATCCCTCCAGACTCATTGGCGAACTTGCCCAACTCTCCCGGCAAGCATCCTCCGAGTCTCTCAGCCCCTCGACCACACCTAATTCCGAAGTCCCACCAGCCCCCGAGCCAGAACCTGCTCGCACCCGCGCAGCAACAGTCTCATTTTTCAGTAAACGCTGAGTTTCGCGTGGATATGGCACCTTCCTGAGCTCCTAGTCGTGATGCAGCATGACTTTCTTTTGTTGAACCCTGTTTCACTCCCTGCTCTTGTGATTCTACTGTATGTAATAACTACGCAGGATACCCTGTCTTACTGTGTCGGGGGTTTCCCGCTATTCTTGTTTCAATATCTTTATCTACACATACAACTTGTCTGAGTTGAAGTTCGTACCATCTGTTTTGCATTACTACAATGGTTAGATTAGCCGGTTCCTAAGTAGAAGAGACGTATAAGTGGTTTGATGCTCGATGCAAGCATGCCGGGGTGGACAATTCAAGCGCAATGTTATGATCGAAAGTCTAGAACAAAGTGGGTATCTCAATAGATAAAACGATAAAGCCCAAAGAACGCCTCTCCCCATGTCCCAAAATAGTGCACAAAGGTGGATTCAAAATCACTCCGAGTCGGAAGGGTAGCTGACCAGCGCTGGTGTTGGTGCCACAGCAGAGGAATCAAGTTCTGTGCCACTGGGATCTTCACGGAGGGATGGAGTCGAAGAGGCGACGATTTTCCTCTTCTTGATGCTAGGTTGCCGCCAAGCATTCTGATTATCTGCATCGTCCACCAAGAACGGATCAATAACAGCACGAGTATTCCCAGCCAGCTCTCGACGGAGAGAAGCCTTCCGCGTCGCAACCAGATCATCCTTCCTAGGCCGCCTCGAAGAACGAGATTTCTTCTCTTCCGGCCCCGTCTTTCGTGCGGGCTTTTCCGCCTGCTGCTCAAACATAGGCCGAACACGAGTCACTCGGGCCGCATGCAAGCCAACATCGGTCGGGTCTTCACCAAACTCCACCATGCTCGCTCTCTGCCGATCCCCCTCAGTCTCATCCAAAAGCTCAATCCCAAGACTCATTTTGTCCTTGAGAGCCTCGCGCTTCGCCTCAGCTTTTTCAAGCCCCTTCCTCTCCTGCCGAAACGTCCTGCGCAACCGCATAGACCTCTCATAGGGATCTTCCCAATCACGTTTCTGCCGTTCCTGAAGCTCAAGAATGCGAGTCGCCTCCGTCTTCGCACGAAGCTTATCCTCAATCTTCCCCTCGATTTTCGAAAACGGATCCTTCTCCGCGGGATCCGTCTCTCGTGCGTACGGCTTGATAGCAATTTCCCCAGGCTGCAGTTCCTTGTCCTCGCCGGTATCGCGTTTCCGCCCACCCTCGGTAACAACGTAGGCCGTATTCCTGGGATCGGTCTTGATCTCGATGGTCCCGCCACAGACGGTGTGTTTCATGCGGAAGCTGTAGATCGGCGTCGAGTAGTAGTTGCCTACTTTTTTCTTCTCTGCGTTGAACCGTACGCCCTGTCCGATTATTATGGGGTGTGGCTTGCAGGTCGTGCACCATACTGCGAAGGGCATCTCGAAGCGCACGATTAGTGCGCCTGTTGTGTGTAGGTGGCGCGCGCGCGCGCCGAGTGCGTGCTTTCCGGCGAGTTTGTTTCCCGTTGTTACGCCTTCCTGATCCGGGGGGACATAACTGTTGCAAATGTTAGTGGAGGGATTATGTGGATATTTGGATATTTTGCTGACCGTCCCATGTCTATTGAGATGGCATATTAGCTGGCTGTTTCGCATGTTCTTTGAGGTGGGATTAGGACTTACTGAAGCCCTGCATCTTGGGCGAGTTAGGTAGGTGTCTCCGGTTCGGTTTGATTAGATCTTCGAGAGTATACAGGTTACTAGCCGTGCTCGAAGACAGCTAGTCTGGGTTGACAGTGTTGCAGAAGCGAAGTTATCTGCGGAACTGACTTTAGGCGGAGATAGCGGGATTAAGGCGGATGACTCATCATGTTCTTCCACGCCCTGGGGCATATACTTCACGAGGGCATCATCAGGATAAAACAACAAGAGATGCCTTTAACACAATATAGATCAAATTCAAGCTTAGCAGGATAATAGCAATGACGACACTTGATAACATGGTACGTCGACATACATCGACCTCATCTCCATACTTCGTCATGCACTCGCCTTTTTGAATAATTTTTTCTTCAACCGATATTCTTAAGAGATCTTGCTAAACTAGGTGGATGTCTTTGTCTTCAGGCATTTTTGAACTGATTCCTTCCAGGGTCAGCTTTGCATCTTCTTTTCTAATTCTCCGTTCTTGCGAGACCCCCTCTCTGAGTAAGATCAAGGGGTCAATCTTTCGAGAGCCTCCCTCAAAGAATGGACTAAGATACAGAGTCCCTACCGTTAGAGCTGCTGTTCGAGGAAAAAATATTGACTGGTTTGAAACACAGCAGTAGCTGCTGAAGGCTACAAATCCACCAGCCAACAGGCTAGAAGAACTCGAGCCCGACTGGGGAGTGGCACTTCATACATGGAAGTCCAAAATCGAAAAACAAAGAGTCATATTGAATGACTCTCAGGTGGCCACAGCTCTGTCGGCCAAGGGAAAAATGACGTTCGCCAAACGTATATCTACCGCTATTCAGAAATTACTTCACTCTCTCAAGAACATCATGCGTTCCATCAAAGCCTCGGTTTCGGCCCACTCCTCCAAGCCCGAGGTCTGCAGCTCCTGTAGAGAAGTCTGCAGTGAAATATTCAAAACATAGTGCTCCCACTTCTATTGTAAGGACTGCTTAATCCGCATGGTCACAAACCAGAATGGATCCTCGTTCCCCCCTCAATGCTGCCACAAGCCAATCGAAGGCTCGGGCATGAAGAAGATGTTAGCTCAAGAATAAAAGAATAGGCAAACTGAGCTCAGCGATCGACATCCAACCTATTGTTCAGATGCAAAATGCTCTCGATATATCCCGCCAGTCACAAAATTTTGGCCAAATTTTACTTCCCAAACGGTTGGCACCTGCAGGTGTGGAGTACGTACGTGCAGGAAGTGCAAGAGGAGTACCCATGCGGGCAAGTGTCTATATCAACTAGACCAGTCCTTGGAGAGATTGATGAAGAAGAAGAAATGGCAACGGTGCGTTAAATGTAGCCGTGTGATTGAGCTCATTCAAGACTGTCCTCATATCACGTAAGTGCTTTGTTGATCCGTTCTAAAACCCCGAAGCAACTCGGGAAGTCTTTTACTGACACCTGATAGTTGTATTTGCAGAGCCCAGTGGTGCTACAGCTGCGGGAAGAAATGGAAAACTTGCAACTGTTCGGTATAGGCCGAACGACATCTGGGCAAGCAATCTTCATGAGTCTACGCGATTCGAAAGAGACTGTGTGGATAGGGTCATTCTGACTGAACTTGGTCTGAAGAGTAAAGTCTGTGGCTTTGGTACACTTGGCTTGGAGGAATATAAACTCTAATCTGTCGTATAGCTGAGATTGCTCAATCACTTACATGTGAGTGATGTGCCGTTGCTCGATTTCGCTCGAGGCAAGCCAATTGATACTTTTATATTGCTATACAAGCGAGAAATGGTATACATAGATAATATTAGGGTTATGCCTAGTATGAACATCTCTGAGCAATGACGCTACCAAAACTAAAATTTTCGTTAATACTTCGTCGTGTATTATTTGCCCTCCGTGCCTTGTTTTCCAGGTGTTCACGTGGGTATATACGTAGTATCAACCTCACCACTTATTTTCTTATTTTCCCTCCTCTATAGAAGCTCCACGGTATTCCAAGGAGTTTTTCGATCTTTCTAAGACATCTTCCGCTCGGATTCATTCAAGAACTGCCTTCATCACATGGACTACAATACGGATCGAGATACGAAGTCTAAGACAATATAGACAGGACGAGGCAGGACTCACGTTTATAAGGTATTGGAAGAAGGATCAGCATGAGCAACGTCAGTATGGGTACAGCTATGTCAATGGGATTAGAGACAGAAAATGACTTGTCCAAGTGCAAGAAAACAAGATCCTCTTCCCATTCCCTCCGTATGGACGTTCAGCAACTTGGTGATTCCATCGAAAATGCCATCAACTTGGTCGACTCTCCCAAATCCGACATACGGTGCGAGTGTGCCTCTTGCCGGGACGATCACATCCAAGATGATATGATCAAAACGAAGTGCTCACACTTCTACTGCAAATCTTGCTTGGTCCGGCTGTTCAAAAACGCTTTGCGTGATGAATCCTTGTTTCCCCCTCAATGCTGTCACGAACCAATCGCGGCATCGGAGAAAATGCTTGGATCTGTATTGGTTCAAAAGCACAAGGAGAAGGCAATCGAGCTTAAGGACCTTGACAGAACATATTGTTCTGATTCGAAGTGCGCTCAATACCTCCCACGCAAGGCCCCACGGGAGCGAGTTTGCAAATGCGCCAGCTGTGGAGTACGCACATGCAGGAAGTGCAAAAAAAGCGCCCATCGGGGAGCCTGCGTGTATAAGCTTGATGCGCTTCTGGAGGAATTGGCAGGTTGCAAGAAGTGGCAACGATGCTCTAATTGCAGTCGTCTAATTGAGCTCAGCACAGGCTGTAATCATATCACGTAAGGGAAATTTTGTTTAATATTTGATTATCCTCTTGAGCTTTTTGACTCACATCTACAAGGTGTTTTTGCAAGTTCGAATTTTGTTATTCTTGCGGGAAACAGTGGAAAACGTGCGGCTGTCCCTACGCGGTTGAAGAGAATCTTTATGAACGAGGCGACTGAACTAGCCAATTTCAAGGAGTGCTCCACGTTTACCTTCGGCGGACTGGATAAGGCACTGGTCAATCTAGGAGACTGATATGGATGCAATTGAAGTGCAGTTGGAATGGAAGGACAAAGCATGTGGCTTACACGGTTGTCTTTGAGTCGATCTCATTTATTTCTCAAGAAATAGCCTGAACTGCTCAATAACTTAGTGTCTAGTCAAGAATGAGGCGTTTTCTGACTTATGAGGTTGATCGGTCGACACCTTCGGTGCTGCTTTTTGACATCTAAACATTTGAATAATAACAGTGGATCCTGGGGGATTAGACATATATGTTAGCCATCATACCTATGTAATTGCATGGCCTTCTCAATTCACGTAGATCCTAATAGACTTTTCTGTAAATACGATACATTATAAGCTTATAGCATTCTTTATACTCCTCATTATGACTTCACTTATAAAGGATGATTTGGCAAACATAACCAACATTTTTGATCTTTCAAAAGCTATTTCACCTCGCACTACAAGAGCATTAAAACTTTGTCCATGATATCAATCCATAGACTGTGGTTCGGACTCAGATCAGAATGAACACCAGCCGAGCCATAGTGCAGTTGGGAGAATCGTTGATGAAAATTGGAGGGTTCAGAAAAAGGCGAAGCAAAAAGACTTTGACAGCTCCTAAAGTGGAAGTGAAGAAGTCTGCAGCGCCGGAATATACCGTCTCGAATGATGATGTCGCTGAAACCAGCAAAGAAGAGACCGAGACTCGCCATGAGTGTACATCTTGTACAGAGCAGTATCCGCTGTCGGATATTATTCAAACAGAATGTGCTCACAATTATTGCCGCGAATGTATTCCGCGCCTCTTCGAAAATTCCCTTACGGACGAAGCCCTGTTTCCTCCTCGATGTTGCCGTATGCCGATTTGTGTCTCTACCGCCGTCGAGGATATGATCGGTATCGAGATGATGAAGAGATACGAGGGACGGAAGACCGAAGTCAGCGATTCTCAGCGAACTTACTGCGCAAACTCAACCTGCTCTCGCTATATCCTGCCACAGAACATCCGTCGTGGGGTGGGAACCTGCGAGTTTTGTAGTGCTCGAACGTGCACCGATTGCCAAAAGCAGGCACACAGGGGCGATTGCAACGAGAAGAATAAGCGCAGCCGCCGTGCTTCTGATGAAAAGGCCAATGATGATTTGCTGGAAGCACTAGCAAAGAAGAAGAAGTGGCAACGATGTCCGAAGTGCTCTAGGATCATAGAGCGTGTAAATGGCTGCTTGTCAATGTAGTAGGTCGAATTTGGTCTCTAAGCTTAAAAACCTTTGAAAACTGACCACGTCCTCTAGCTGTCGGTGTGGAACGAACTTCTGTTATGAATGTGGAAAAGAGCAAAGCGTCTGTAGATGTCCTTCTAACAGTCACGCTTACCAAAGAAATTGATGAAAATCCGAAGGCTATGCTATGCGAGCCACTGGAATTTGATGCGAGGAATGGATAACCTCGAGTATGGATATGGGAGGTTGAACACTGATCCACGCGGTTTTGATTTGATATTTTTGCCCTTGATACGTTGCCTTGGTATGGCTTGGACTTTTATGATTACATCTGTGTTCGATGAATTTAATGGAAAATCTGATAGCTGAGTACTGTCTGCAATCTAGACTCTGATTAAACCAGAACGAGTGGAATTCTCAACATTTCCCTTCTATTGAGGGTGCTTAGAGAGCCGAAGAGAGACCATAGACAAGGTTAAGTACACACGTATTCTCTTTAGTGAATTGACTGTTAGACCTTTTGTCTTTTTGTCGGCCTGCTACCTCCAGCCTCTTCTCCATCATTACTAAATTATTTCTTCCAAGAGCCACTTCGACCACAGGGCCATTAATCACAAGGCCATATTAATGGCCTCGAGGCCCTTTTCCTACGAAAGCTACATGGAGGTATAGTCATCGTGAAATTTGAAAACTAGAGAGATTGAATTGATGCTAGGCACTTAACGTACATATTTCAATGGAGCACCCGAGGCTATTTAAATATCGAAAAGAGCATTCACTGGCGGATAAGACCGCGGAGTTCCTCCTTGGACAGAGTCTTCAGGCCGAACAGATCGTTAGAAACCTTCTCAGAGTCGAAAAGAGAGCCAAATCCTTCACCAAAGATAGCCCGCAGAATGAATTTGGGAACAAAGATCGCCGGGTTAGGGGCAGGCTTGGTCAGTTCTGCAAAAGCCTCCTGTTCCATGTCTGTGGTCTGAACAATCTTCGTCTCAAGGGTCTTGCCGGACAATTCCAGCAGCTCATTCTGAGTGACTCTAGCTTCATTGATATAAACTGCGGAGTTCTTAGTGGCTTCGAGGTTGTTGATGATTCCAACCACTCCTTTGCCGATGCCACCGAGAGTAGTTGCGCTAAAACGACGATCGCCGCCATCATATAGTGCAACCGGACCAGCAAGATTGAGCAAGAAGCCGTTCTGGATACCCCAGTCGAGGAAGGGGCCAGTCAAGAGCTGCGAGTAGCTGAGGCCGGATTGCTGAGCGGCGTTCTCGAGATATCCCTTAACGCTGACCTTATCGCCGAAGACAGGCGATTTTGAGGCAAGGGGATTCGTGGTGTCGCAGCCGTATTCCGAAGGGATAAACCGCTTAACACCAGTTGCTACTGCTGCATCGATCAAGCGCAAGTGGGTGGACTTGGGAACTGCGCCGACATTCAAAGTGCTGACTACAACATCCTGGCCGGAAAGAGCCGCCTTGAGGGAGTCGAGGGACTCATAGTCCACCTGTGCGACGTGGACACGGGAGTCAAAGGTTTTATCACTGCCCTGTCGAGTGAGGACAGTCACATTAAAGCCTGCAGCGAGGAGCTCCTTGAGAACTGCAGGACCGAGATTCCCGCTAGCCTGGGAATCATGTTAGCGAACGAAAATGTGTGAGGGTCACTGGGCTAACGTACTCCGGCAAGGGCAACCTTGATGCTCGTCATGTTGAAGTTCAGATATGAATGAAGTAAGAACAGGTTGGCTTTCTAATGAGTAATTCTAGGGCTGAATAAAGTATTCAGAGCAATGAACAGAGTGTGAGTGTTGTCCAATTCAAAGCCCCCAGTAGGGGTTATGGCCCTTTATATGCCCCGTTATGCCATGCCGTATTCGCAGTACTGGCCCTGCATATGGATTCTGGAGATATTGATTACAGAGCCATGGTATTACCTACCTACCCAGATAGGTGTATGTCTCGGACCGATTTCAAAGCACCGCGGAATGCCCACGCCGGAGGCGGGATTATATTTTACTTCCGAGCCGCTGACGAATCCATCCATACCTCCCGACCTCCCTGGAGCTCTGAAGGACTCTAGATACCTACATATATGTAGGTATAATTCCGCACTTGGTTATCAATCAGTTTCTTTAAATCTAAAATTACTTTAATTTGATGACATATACTTGGTCACAATGTCTCAAATCACATAATCTTTTTAATATTCAATATTCCGCTAGCTTCCAAGGTTCACACCAAGTACACTTCATAATCTTTGGTATTGAGATGCTTAAAGGAGAATTGGGAATCCACTGATCAATGCCGCTGATATCTATTAACATGGATAACCCCAACCATAAGGCTTCTAACCGCCGCACCTGTGCGTCGCACTCGTTGTCCTTGCCTCTTTCATATCCTCGAATTACTTGTAGCATTCAATGTATTCAATTCGACGTTGTGATGCTTAAACAATGAATATCATATAATAACAGTAGTAATAAAAAGATACACTAAGTAAGACATGAAATCAAAATGCGGTAAAAAGTGGTAGGCTCACTGCTAGAAAGTGTGCTACTAGCAGACCCTGAATGGTAAGTAGTCGAGCAACTTCCTCCTTTCACCTTTTTGCTCTACTAGTAAGCTTCTGCTATTAGTTCACATCGTTCAACAGTTACAAGCCCGGTCCAGTTACAAGCCCGGCCACCTAGTATCTTTGATTTCTTTCATCTGCTTTATAACACGGTACACTTTGCACGACTCCCTATGCCCCAATTTTGTTCACCGATTTATCTGCAAGTATCTTTCTTAGGCAAAAGGAGAGTCCACTTCCTTCAATAACACGAATGCCCGAAAACACTCTCCCTTCCTCTTGCAACCTGGAATTCCGATCGTATCAAGACTGGAATAGCGACTGTCTATCACAAACCCTAATATTTCACGACAATGGGTCTTCATGGTGGATCAAAGTTGTGGTGGATTGGTGTCTCGGAACCGATAATGTATCTGGGTTATTTCTAGCGCTGGTCCATGCTTCAAGCATTCCTTGAAGCGGTTCATTTCGATCAACTGCAGCTTCTAGAGGATACTGTGACAATGATTACCTCTAAGCTTGACCGAGCAGAGGCAAAACTCGATCACGATCCGGGATGGGTATCAGACCCAAGAAAACCTTTTCATTGCCGTTGCCCATAAAATGTGCTACAAAATTGCGGAAGATCCAAAGAGAGTCAGGTACCCGACTTTAAACCAAGACAGATGTCTACCGACATTTGACGCGAGTTGTCTACATAACGTTGAAGTTATCGTGCTGAGAGTCTCCACGGTCAGATTCAAACAACATGAGTTTGCTTACAGAACGATCGACTACCCTATCTATGAGCCTGAAGACACGAATAATATCCTGAATGAGATCGATGCCCTTACACAACTCCGCAGACAGCCAAATATGGCGCAACTAGTCGGCCTAGTTATATCGGGGAACCCGTATAAGACTTGCCCGTCAACTGATATGCCGGTGATTATGGGACTCCTTCTTGAATACTATCCGAGGGTCACTTCAGCAAATCATCGAGGAGGCTGAGGTTCAACACGGTTCTTTGCCGATACAATGGGCTCTACAGATTGGAAGAGCATTACAAGAGAGGCCGAACTCATTTTGACGTCAAGCCCCAAAAGTTCGTTCTTGATGCCAAGAGAAACGCCATTCTCATCCTAGTCTGATCCTAACGACATTCCAATATTCTCAATACAATATCCCAAGCTCAGGCACTTCCAAACTGAGCATCCGACACCCAATGGGAACCACCAGCAAATCGATATCCGCCGCTTCATTTAATCCATTGATAGCCCTGGACACAGACTCCCATGGATCTCAGCTTCATCCGATTAGCTTGTTCCTTACGACGTGCCTCAGCCAAAGCCTTAGTCCTCACGACCACGCCCCCTCCCAACTCGACGAGCTACAATGCGACAGTAAAGTCCTCTTAAGGTTATCCCCGACCTTTATCCGCCCGCCGTGTGTCTTCTCGATGCATCCGATCAAAATCTGCATCAACTCAGTTTTGTCGAAATCTTCAAACTTGAGCTCATGCAGGAGCCGACTAGGCAGCCCTGGATTGTGCGCGGAGAACTTCTCCATCGGTCGTTGATACCCTGCAAGAATTTCTCAGTTTGGGCAGACAGCATTTTTCTACATATAAACTTTGAAATACGTCAATCTTACCATCAACCATAACAAAAACCAAGGTTCCTGTTTAGGGGCCATGTCCCACCTGAGCAGTCTGACACGATCGGTACTTACCATAATACTCCTTCCTCTTTCCGACTGTGATTACGAGGTAGTCGCATTCGAGCTCGATGGCTTCCCTATATGAATTCAAAGCCACCTATTACGGAGGTGAGATGGCTCGGCCCAAAACCCATCCAGCACCAGCTAATGATGGCAAGTAAATCGAACGAGGCCTCCACCTGCTTCACTTTCCTGCCCTGCTTCCGTTTCTCGCTTCTCTTATCGCACTCAAAATTCACAACCTCGAACGGACATTTCAAACGCGTTCAGTGATACTGTCAAGCTTGAGGTTGCCCGCTTGTCTGGCGCTCAGTGTTGGAGTTGTTCGACAACTGAACCTGAATTCGCCCATGTTATTGCACAGAAAGATGGTCAAGTATTTTTCCATATGCCCATACATTTTCTACATTAGCTAACCAGCCTCAAGGTCCATTATTGGATAGAAGCTGGCCTGTTGCCATTCTCATTAAAAGCCATGACCAACTGCATTCAGCTTTGTCCTACCTGCCACGCTGCCTTCGACCGTTCCGATGACCCCCGCTGGGTGTTCCTTCCGACGGATTTGAACTTCTTCATAAGACATGAATTTGAAGATCGGCGGCGCCGTGCCCAAGCTGATCCACCATCTAGCCGAATCGTGCCAACCGCCAAGGACTACCGTGACCACCTTACTTCGAAAGGACTAGTGCCAGACGACGCGATCGGTGCACTGTACCGTGGCTACTACCTGAAAAATCTCCTCTGTGGCGGCCGTTTACCCATCGATTTTCTTAGGGTTCTTACTACCCCTAAGCCATGGCACGGACACCCATTAGCTGCAATTCGACGAGGAATCGCCATATTAGGAAGTGCCCGCTGTCATGCACTTGACCACACCACGATCGATGAATTGGCCGTGCTACGTGATTTGTATTTCGACGATAAAAGCCTCATCCATCCACACCTCGTTCAACTCTACCACATTCCTCTAGCAGGTGGCAAGAGAAAGAGTACTGACGAAGAGACCGACGATGAGACTGACCATCATGACGAGAAAAAGCCTAAGCTCGCCACCGACGCAGACAACAACAGAACCGTCCAGGACGTGGTCAATTCTCAGAACACTCGTCACATTCGCTCTCAAGCTACGGTTTCGGACTCCGTTCAGACCGATTTGTACGCAAGTACAGAATGGGTTCTTGGGCCAAGTGCAACTGGAAATGATGCAATCGACCGGTTTGCGCCATTGTTAAAATCGATAGACGCTGTCACGCTGCTCGGTTGATAGCCTATCCCCTTCTCGAAACATGAGCTCTCAGGTTTGCTTTTGATTTTGTGAAGACTCTTTGCCTGTCCAGTTCATTCTTTCTTCGATGAGAACGGCCCATTTCTTTTGACGGTGTTGCTCAAAGCTTCAAAGTACTCTTGTTCTTCAAACTCCAAATCGCTGGAAGTCGTTCATATCCTGGACTTCTTGCTTCCCATGGACAACCGCTCCAAAATCAAAATACTTGGCCAGTCGCTTTGATCGAATGTCTGTACACATGATAAAAATGAGGTTCGAATAACCGTCTTCAACATAGATAGTTGCAAGATGGAAATGTAGAAAATAAAATTGAAGTGTAGAAAGACTTGCAGACAGTTTTGACTTCTATTGACAACAATAGTCACATACATATGCATGTATTGTGCTTTAGCACGATATCCCATTTTTTTAAAAGAATAAAGATTGAGTATTCCTAGGAGCATGTAGGTTGAAATAAGAGTTGGTAGGTCAATTGAATAGTCCCACTATAAGGGTTTCACTAAGATACTTGACTAACTAACCCTTTCACAGCTCCTTTACCTCCTCAATTAGACTCTATGTATTCGGCAGTCATTGCATGGTTGTAGTCCGCACTGCCTGCATTCGAGGATAAAATCGGGCATCCAGTCACCACATTCCACACATTCAGCGGAAGTCGTGAGCCTTTTCCAGACTACGTCATGATCGCAGTCATGCTGCGCGATTAAGAATTGAGCTGCTTGCCCAACAACCTGTGCTGCAGGAGCGCGCTGGTTCCGAGCCGCAATCAGCTCCGCTCGCTCTTGGAGCCTGTCCTCGTCCCAATGGGCGCATTCGCACTGCTTCCATGGAGCCGAACACATATAACAGAATTCATGCCGGAAACGACATCTGACAAATGATTGTGTATTAGCATAAGTAGCCATAATATCAAGGAGAGAAAATTCTTACGTGATATGGTTGCAGCCGCTACGCAGCTCAACAAGATGACTGCAATTCGAGCATCGTTGCCATCCTTCCGCTCTCGCGAGCTCTTAGACCTCTGCACGGTCGTCAACGCATTCTCCCTGATGATTGATCTTCTTGCGGAGGGTACAAGTTTGTCGGTTACACAATCTGCAGGTTCCGATTGTACCATGGACATATGCTGGCAGAATGTATCGAGAGCAGGCAGGATCTGAGCAATAAGTGCGATGTTGATGTCCGTGTTCAATTGTCTTTTCCTCAAACCTCGCCCACAGCCCATCATCGATGATACAACGCGCAGCTTCTAATGGCAAAGGTTGACGGCAACAACGAGGAGGGAACAAGCTTTCATCAGCTAGGGAGTTTTGAAGAAGGCGGATGACACATCCTTGGCAATAGACATGTGAACAGCTGTTCCGAATCATGTCGGACTCATGGTGACTTTCCGAGCAAGAAACGCACACCTCATAATTCTGTATGGCGTCTCGAAGGTCCTGCTGTGTCCTCATTCGCCCTTGAAGCTCGGCTCGCATTGTAATAGAGCAAGCCTCTGATCACCAATCTGCGCTGCTCCGTCCTTTGCATCGCGATTCAATGATCCCAAAGCCTCCTCGATCCTCCTCGACCTCTTGTAGTTCAGTTTGTAAAACAAGATCCGCTGTATCAAGGTCCGTTATGTTTGGATCCATACTGAAGCTGTTTCATGTCGGAACTAGCTTTGTTTTGTAGGCCAAGGACAATATTCACTCAGATGTAACGACAGATTGTTTGCATCCCATGGCTTGATGTCCGAGGGCAACGCTATGTAGGGTTGAGCCAGATGCCAAATAGGTAGTCACACAGTTTGATAAACGAGGGAAAGAGACTCAGAAGTTGGAAATGGGTATAAGGTGGAGGGGACTGAGGTGGAACAAGGTAAAGAGCTTCGGAAGATTGAGAAAGAGATGACTGTGAAGAGACAGGGCTGAAACCACCTGCACCCCTGCCAGGTGGGCACGTGGACACGTGCAGACGAATTTTTGGAGGGAACGAGGAAAGAGCCAGAAAGCGAAGGCACCGGGGTAACACTTGAAAGAAGAAGAAACAGAGGAAAGATCCCAACCACGACAGAGGGAAAATGAAGAAGCTCGGGGGTAGGTTCTGGAGGACATGCCTGATCTTCAGGCCTCTACATCATGTGAGTAGTTATAGGTGAAACCCCGAAAAGTTGATGATAATATATAATCAACTGATATATTCTAGTTCCATGTGAATTCTGGCGGTAGGAACAGTACGTAACATCTTCTGTGAAACCATGGGGAACAAGACAGACTACATTGAGCCAACAAAGTCCATGTTGGCAATCTTCTTTTGCTTGATTCAACTCCTTGGACCTGCTCACAATTGCTAAACTGAAAGTGGATAATGTACTTAGGTAAAAATGGCCTGCGTATTATTATAATCTCCTAGGAGGAATCACAGTTTAATATTCAAGTGTTTGTTTAATTGCGTCGTAGATTCCTAGAGTGAGAAGAATATCAGTTAGTGATAATAGGAACGAAATAAAGGGAATTGGGTACTCACTTGCAACATCAGGCAGAATGAATTGCTCGTAACTCAGCCCAGTATGTGTGCTCCACCCAGCAACTCGCTTGACGGGGGCTTCAAGACGTAAGAAGGCATTCTCCTGTATCGTCGAAGCAACCTCTGCACCCACACCGTAGTTGATCATACTTTCGTGCACCACAATGGCTCGACCGGTCTTTTTGACACTGTCGATAACAGTTTGCCTATCCCAGGGATATATAGTCCGCAGATCAATAAGTTCCACATTGACACCCGGCATAGTCTTCTCAATGGCAGAGATAGCAGAAGAGCACAGGTAAAGAGGCTGTCCATATGAAATGACGGTCAAGTCCTTGCCAGGTTTGATGACCTCAGCCTTACTCAGCGGAATGGTGTAGTATTCGTTCGGGACATATTCCACGGCTGCACGGTAGAGGATCTTGGGTTCCATAAAAACCACCGGATCATTGTGCTCGAAGATAGAAGACAGAAGGAGCCCTTTTGCTTGAGCAGGGGAGCGTGGCATGACTACTCGCAAACCGGGGATATGTGCGAAGAGCGACTCTGGCGATTGAGAGTGGTACCTATTCCGGTCAGTCAATTAGCATACCAACCTGCTTGGCACTCGGATATAACGTACAGAGCACCGTGTCCAACCGCGCCACACGGCATGCGGATGACAAGACCCCCAGCATTAATGCCTGTCCCACCTTCTCGATACCGAAACTTGGCCGCCTCATTCACGATCTGATCGAACGCCGGAAACACGTAGTCGGCGAATTGGATCTCAGCTATAGGCTTCATCCCTTCCACTGCCGCCCCAATTGCAAAACCCGCAATGCCTTGTTCTGTCAAAGGGGTGTTGAACACTCGATCAGACCCAAATTCTGTTTGGAGATCCATTGAGCACCGGAAGACGCCACCAAATCCAACATCCTCGCCAAACACGATAGTTCGATCGGATTTGGATAATGCTGTCCGCAGTGCCGAATTGATCGCTTGATAGAGGTTGAGCCGTTTGCTGGTGGCACCTGCCGGGTACTCTGTATTTGTCAAGGAGGATGAGGTGTGGTGTAAAATTGGAGTGGTTTTGTAGTCAATAGGTAGGTTCAGCTTGGCTGCCGGAGTGGGAGCTCCAGAGTAGAACCGGCGAGGAGCTTGGCCGAGACACCGAAAAGGAGTTCGTAAGGAAGCCATCTCTAGCTAGAACTGTGAGAATTGTGGGATATTAACAGAATGTAGATACATGAGTTTTCTTCTCCGAAGGGATGATTGCCTTTAAATTCGCTCCTTGTGCATTGTCCGGGGAATTGCGCGGGGAAACCGCCGCGGATAGCCGAGATAATGCAAATAGGGCAAACTAGTCAAACAAGTCAAACTGGAGCTATGACGAAGTGCGCGAAGTGTGATGGGCCAATGCAGTAAATAATGGAAATATCATGTGCGACTATCGAATAGAACATGGAATCAGTAGACATACGCGCTGGTTATGCACTCACTCTGTTCCAATGGATCGGACTTGATCTTTTCTCTTATGGTATCTTGGTATGCAAAGAAGTGAAACACATAGTTTGCTCGTCCTCTCCATAGGAAGCATGGAAAACCTGGTGTTGACTATCCATAATGAGTTCCACAGCTGATATCTCTTTTCGAAAGCCATTCGACTTGTAGGTTTGTTCTAGGAGTCGGATCTGATTCGGACAAAGATTGGAGGGGCAGCGATCTATCTTATCAGGGCTATCACGTCGGACCCGTGACTTGTTTCCCCGGCCCACCAAAATTACCTTTTTTCCCAATGACTCAATCTTCCTTTTGTTTTATACTCAACGTCTCTAGGTCTTTTTGAATTTCATTCAATTCCACACAATGGCACAGGGAAAGGTATGCACTATGGCTTCCCCCAGCCTCCCTTCTCAGACGCCCAACTTCAGTTCCCCAACCTCAATTCCCCATCCTATCCCACACCGCCACCCGCTCCACACTTTCTCTGACAGTTCGACCATAGGTTTGCCTCGCCTACTCCGGCGGTCTCGATACCAGCTGCATCTGTATGAACATCATCGGTCTTCTCATTCACCAATTGCGGATACTAACACCGGAATTCAGTGAAATATCTCATCGAAGAGGGCTATGAGGTCGTCTGTTTCAGTAAGTCGCGATTCAATGCCATGTCAATTATGATCAAGTACTAATATGAACATAGTGGCCGATGTCGGTCAGGAAGGTAAATTCAATTCCGTCGAGGTATCCTCCAACATCGGTCTAATAACCATTCGCAGAGGACTTCGAGGCTGCCCGCGAGAAGGCTCTGAAGATCGGTGCCCTCAAGTGCGAGATTATTGACATCCGCCGCGAGTTCATCGAGGAGCTTTGCTTCCCCGCCATTGCCTGCAACGCCGTCTACGAGGATGTCTACCTTCTCGGTACCTCTCTGGCTCGCCCCGTTATTGCCCGTGCCCAGATCGACGTCGCCAAGGTACGCTTTACTTCTCCGCCAGAAGAGAGATTCCATACTGACACAAGCCTAGCGCGAGGGCTGCTTCGCTGTCTCCCACGGTTGCACTGGTAAGGGTAACGATCAGGTCCGCTTCGAGCTTGCCTTCTACGCCCTCCAGCCCGAAATCAAGGTCATTGCCCCGTGGCGCGACCCGGTCTTCTACGAGCGCTTCAAGGGCCGTCAGGACCTGCTCGACTACGCCGAGGAGAAGGGTATTCCCGTCACCTCCACGAAGTCTAAGCCCTGGTCCATGGACGAGAACCTTGCCCACTGCTCTTACGAGGCCGGTATTCTGGAGGATCCCGACACCACTCCTCCCGCCGACATGTGGAAGTTGACACAGGATCCACTGACCGCCCCCGATCAGCCCGAGGACTTCACTCTCTACTTCGAGAAGGGTGTCCCCGTCAAGCTCGAGTACCTTGAGGCTGGCAAGCAGAAGGCTGTTACCGACTCCGTCGAGCTCTTCCTCACCGCTAACGCCATTGCCCGCCGTCACGGTGTTGGCCGTATCGATATCGTCGAGAACCGTTTCATCGGTATCAAGTCCCGCGGCTGCTACGAGACCCCCGGTCTCACCTGCCTGCGCTCTGCCCACCTGTAAGTATTGTATGCGGAATTCTGATGGCATAACTGACTTGCGTCCAGTGACCTTGAGGGTCTTGTCATGGACCGTGAGGTCCGTGCCCTGCGCGATTCTTTCGTCACCTCCAACTACTCCAAGGTAAGAACGATATCTATTTCCGGTATAATATTCTCCGATCTAACGTATCCAGCTCCTGTACAACGGCATGTACTTCTCCCCTGAGCGCGAGTTCCTTGAGAGCTCCATCACCGCTTCCCAGAAGTCCGTCAACGGTAAGGTCCGCTGCCGCGCCTACAAGGGCACCGTTTCCATCCTCGGTCGCTCCTCCGAGACAGAGAAGCTCTACGACATGAGCGAGTCCTCCATGGATGAGATTGGTGACTTCTCCCCCGCCGAGACCACTGGCTTCATCAACGTGTCTGCCATTCGTCTCAAGAAGTACGGTCAGATGAAGGCCGCCGCTGGCGAGAGGCTGTAAATTGTGTCTCCAGAAATATGACATATCATCTTCAATTTCGAATGATTGAAATGCGGGCCAAAATGTCAAGTCTCCTTGTCCAATGTTCTACCCATGTATGATGGATGGTCTTGGGCTTGAATGACTGTATAATGAACTAGAGAGAATATTAACACTATGGGAATTGGTACTAAAAATGCAATGTCTTGGATGAATTGAACGATCCCGTCTTTATTACGTCCAAGTAAATGCGTGCCTGCAAGGAAGTGAAGGATTTGAATTTTAAATGTACTCGAATTCGACTCGCTAGATGTAACAAAAACTGAGATATGAACAGGAGATGCATCGTACCAACAGCACCTACTGGAAATATGGAGGTGATAGTTACATATTTGAGGTAGATATCAATAACGAAGGATACCTAGCAGAATACGCAGGATAAAAGACCTCTGTTTCTACGGTATGTATTTCTATAATTTTTCCTAGTTAAGTGCATGTATAATATAGCAGATGCCACTAACGAACGCTAGAATATGCTTGTGTGACGGGGTTGCATTGCTGAAGGTAGTTGGAAGAAGAAGAACAACAATGGAAAGCAGGGGATAACCATATCCAGAAGAAATATTGAATTTGGAGGCAGTGACGCATGTCATGGGTCGTCGTAAGAGTGGCGCGGATCGAAATGGCTGGATCGTATGAAGTGCATATCCACCCATTAATGACATCAGGAGAGGGTGGATATACGTATGTACAAATGATGATTCTGTCGGGTGGCGAGGGTTGGGGTCAAGAGGAAGAGGTGAACATAAGTCGTAGCCGGCTGGGACCTTTCTTTTTCTCCTTTGGCCGTTTCTCAGATTCGGAGACATAGGTGCCATGTTTGGATGGGGCGTTACTAGGAGCTCGACTAGGAGCTCGACTAGGAGCTCGACTAGGAGCCCTGCTTGGGGCTCTGCTCGGAGCTCTGCTGGGGGCCTTCGATGGCGCCTTGGACCTGGAGGAGCTTCGTCCGAAGAATCCACTCCGTGCCTCTGAAGGAGCTTTTGATCTCCGTTCGTGCCGCTCTGACGGTGCATGTGTCGGAGCCCGGGTGGTGCGTGAACGGCGGGAGCGACGGGATGAAGCGACCGATGCATCTTCCTCGAATTTGAAACGAGGATCCCGTCGCGCGCGCGCAGTGGTCACATCGATGCCCGACATGGCCGCTGCGGTGGGTGTGATGAATTCGCCATCAACAGATGTTCCAACGCTGTGGGCTTGCTGGTCAGCGACGCCGCGTCTCCACATCTCAACAGAACTGAGAGCTTCTGTGTTGAATTCCATCATTTCTTCCATTTCCATTTCCGTTTCGGCGGGTTTTCCTTCTTCCCCGATAGCACCGCCTTTGATTCTTTGGATAATCTTGTATCCTCCAAACATGACCACTGTCACGCCTAGACCGACTCCGGCAGCGATGAGGAATTGAGGACTGGAAAGAAGAGCGAAGACGGCTGGCGCGGCTGACTTGATCGTCGTTAATGCGGCGGGCGCCATCTTGCGCCCCAGGTTGCTGATCTCAGCTAGAGTCAAGGCGACGGCGGCCATGGCATCTGGGTTCTTCTGGAGATGGGCGATAGTCGCGGTAGCACCATGTTGCACACAGTGTGCTTCTTCAAGAAGCCACTGTGCCCGATTAACAAGGGTATCAAGCTGTTGTTGATCGTCTTTGGGATCTGGGGGGTTGTATCGAGATAAGGCTGCATGAGAGGCGTCCCCATATGCAAGATCCATGTCGATGTGCGCATCGCATCTTGACCGAGCCGTTGATGGGCGAGGGGCGTCTCGGACCGACACATCGTGGTGGGTATGACGGCGGGCGAGTGTTTGCGGGCGCTCGTAATGGGAGTCCCGCCGCGAGACAACAGTCTGCCGATCATCGTAGTGGGACAAAGCACGATGACTGCGGCCACTGTCATGTCTTGACCGAGTCCCACGACTTCGTCGAGAGGGAGCTACCGATGACGAGTCATCGATCTGGTAGTTGGCGAGTCCTTCGAGTGCTTGTTGCTCCGCAATTTTTGCATTGCGTTCTGATTGGAAGGCGGACTTGCGCTCGCGATAGGCGTTTTTGGCATGGCTGAAAACACCGAGTAGTTGCTTACTCTAATACTTGTCAGAATGTGGGGTCAGGCCCCCGCTGGAGATCGGACTTACGGTGCTCACAACTTTGCCGGACTTGTCAATCACAGCGATAGTTTGACCAAAAGGTGCCATAGCAAATAGCAAGTCGTTGCGACGACCTTACCGAAAATCAAGCATCAGATGAACGAGATCGACGGTCGACAAGGAAGCGGTGTAGGGTAAAAAGATGTTTTGTAAAAAAAGAAATGTCCGGGGTATAGATCAAGCATCGAAGAACCAAGCAGGGTATAAAAGGATAAGTAGGACACACCCCTGGAGACTTCTCAGTTATTAAGGCAGTTGGGTTGTTAACCTCAGGCCTTGATCAGCGTAAAAGTTCCGATCGGAAGCGTCCCAACAAGGTTTTCAGGCGTGGAAGTGATGCGCAACAGGGAGGCTGGGGATCGAGCGCAACGTTGGGCAGAGCAACGAACAGGGCCAGGCCGCAGGAACGATAGGGCAGAGTAATTGGGTGCCACTTTAGAAGGCAGACACGTATCAAACGCTCGGCAGATTCGATGCGCTCATATCACATATCACACTCTTTCGGAAAGCTGTTGGGCGCCAAAGCTGATGCTGCAATGTGCCGGGATCCGGAAGAGAATTCCCAGGGAAAAATGAGGTCACATTATTATATTTAGATCTAAGGAAGGAATAAGGAAAAGAAATAATTCTTTGACATAAGTACATAGTCGGCATTGACGGTTGATCAGCTGTTAAGACTGTCCAGGCCCTTCGGAGAAAGAAGGTGTGTAAAGAGCGGTGACATCTGATGTCTGATTGGCTGACAGTGTCACCGCCACTGTGGCTGGTGTAACCCACAGCCATGTCAGCTATCTCATGTGTGGCGGTGCTGAGGCGTTGACATGTGAGGACGGCTTGATGGCTTCGGAGACTTATTTCATTTTTCCTTCCAGAGATATATTAATGTGTATCTAACTATTGGAGGTATATTCCCGCAATGATGATTTAAAGACCAAGAATGGCGCCATTACTGTTGTATCACTCGAGTCCGTGTCATTTCAAAGGGTTTTGGGAGATGACCCTGGACATTGACCACAGATGGGCGCCTGCAGGCCAATGTTTTCAATCCAGAACTGAAGGATGAAACTGATCAGGGGTTCTACCTAGTGTATCTCGGGCAGGATCTTACCTATAACGTTGAAAGTATATGTACTCCGTAGCTAGCTCTCTCCCTTATCAATAAAGAGCTTCCAAGATTGAGTGCAGATCAACGTCGGTGAACATTTCATTGTTCTTTTTGATAGACCTTTTTTGTTGATACTCCAAACTCACTCGAACTGGACCTATCCTGAACATATATTGAAGTCCTGAGGCCCCTATATTATGGTCGGCCGTCGCCCCAGTACCCCTTTAGCACGGCTATTATGGGAGCCAAGGTGCGTCTCATAGTTATGAATTCCAAGAATATTCAGACTCAATGATACATGCGACCGTGGCATAGACAAGCCAAATCGAATTAATTCGGCCGCTGATTTTACTTTTCTGTATAGAAGAACTTGCTGTCGAAATAAAAGGGATGCTAGGGATGGTGAGTCAAATATTTTATCGATGGTGCAATATCTCCTTATTGTTATTATTGCTTTTCTTTTTTCCGTACCGCCTTGATGATTCATATTCCTTCATATTCCTTCATTTTGTTTAAAAAAACCATTGAAGCTCTTCAACCTCAAAAAAGAAAACCAGAATGGAGTGACTACGGGAGATTTCCAGTGTTCTGTTTGGTCGATTCGAAGCGGAGAGCATCCGAGAACACCAACATCATTTCACTCCAATTGCAAACTATTGCAAACCATCGAGTATATTGGACTAATCATGGATTTAGTCGAATCTGAGAGCACCTCCGAGGAGGATCAGAAAACCTGGGAATCTGATTCTCGAGTCGATACCAGTGCCCTTCCAAATAGTGACTGCGGCATCGGCCACCGCGTGCTCGCCAGTCGCTCCGTTCTCGCTCTAGCCGTTGATGAACACTGTGTTTTTGCTGGTTTGCAAGGCGGAGATATTGTTGTAAGTTAGTTTGAATGCTTCCTTCAAAATGTCTACAGCAAGGTTCTTCTACTGAGGCACAAGGCTGACCGTTTTATCAGGCGTGGTCCCTTGAAACCTATGATCTGGTGGTATCCGTCCACGCACACAAAGAGAGTGTGCTAGGCCTCTACCTCTCTGAAGATGGGAATTTACTATTTTCAAGCGGGGGCGACTCCGTGGTCAATGTGAGTCATGCGAATGAAGAATCTCACGAACCGGGATTAATGACTCGGACAGGTGTGGTCCACACGAACATTTGAACGTCTCTACTCGATTTATTCGCACCATGATGTGGGCGATATATTTACGGTAGTATATTCATCGGATAACCAAACTATTTACTGTGGTGCACAAAATACAAGTATACAGGTACCTGACCCTTGCCTGCACCCCGATTTAGCGACATTCTAACTCGGACAGTGGTGTGATCTCTCTGAGGAAGGGTCAACATTGAGCCAAGCACCATCCGTCCATCCATCTAAGCGGACGCATCGCTTTTTTGATTCCCGAGGGCCGGACGGTACTCGCGCTCCAGGATCATCGGATGGTGCCCTCTCCGACGGTGGTCGGGTGTTGAGCTTCAAGCGGGATCATCATAAGCTCTTCGCGCATCATGGCTACGTCTATTGCATGCTTCTAGTCAAAGGCCTGGTCGAGAGCGCTCCTTCCGAGGAGGTCCTTTTGACTGGTGCGGGCGACGGTGTGGTGAAGTTGTGGCGCCTGGGTCAGGATCCTGGCGCAGTTCCATCCCAAATCGCCAAGCTACAGAACGGAGATGCTGTGTTGAGTGTTGCCGTTGAAGGATCACTACTCTACTGTGGTTTAGCTGGGGGTGCCCTTAACATTTGGAATCTGGACTCCCAGCAGCTTGTTAAGCGGATCACCAGACATACTGGGGATCTGTGGGCTGTGCACGTCATCCAGGGTGTCGCTATTTGTGGCGACTCTAGTGGAACGGTCAAGGTATGTACTGATTTAGATTTCTGTTGCCTTCGAATCGACTTCCGCTGACCATGGGTAGAAATTCAACTCCCGGTTCGAAGAGGTCGGTGGCTGGGTTGCTCATGAGGGCACCATGCTCGCCTCAGCTGTCGGACGGTTCAAGGATCGCCAGATCTATGCCACTGGAGGAAATGACAACTCAGTAGGAATCTGGGATTTGACTGAATTCTTTATGACCCAGGAAGAGCTGCCTCCGATCAGCAACGGTACGTCCAATGCAGGCTCTTCGTTCGAACACTTGCTAAATTCAACCCAGATGAAATGGTCAACAGTCTTGCGAAGTTCGTGTCTTTCAAGACCGTCTCAGCAAGTCCCAAATTCGCTGGCGAATGTAACCAGGGTGCTGCTTTCCTTCGGCGGCACTGCAACTACCTCGGTGCCAAGACGAAACTCCTGACTACCGGCCAGGACACCAATCCCATTGTTTTTGCTAGATTTAACGCTACCTCGCCTGAAAAGGTGGACAAGACTATCCTCTTTTATGGTCACTATGACGTTGTGGGTGCAGAGACGAACCGAGCCAAGTGGAGGACAGATCCTTATCAGCTCACTTCCATTAACGGATTCTTGTACGGCCGTGGTGTCTCTGATAACAAGGGACCCATTCTGGCATCACTGTATGCCGCAGCCGATCTCGCCCGGACGAAGACCTTGCGATGCAACGTCATTTTCCTCATCGAGGGCGAGGAAGAGTCCGGGTCCCAAGGCTTCCACGAAACAGTCCGCGAGCACAAGACTCAGATCGGATCCGTAGACTGGGTTCTACTAGCGAACAGTTACTGGCTTGACGACTACAACCCGTGCTTAACTTACGGGCTACGCGGTGTCGTGCACGCCAACTTGGTCGTTACAAGCGACCATCCTGATCTTCATAGTGGTATCGACGGCAGTACATTGCTGGATGAACCAGTCAAGGATATTGCCATGCTTCTGTCCACAATCGTTGGACGCAAAGGCACAATCAATCTGCCTGGCTTCCACGATGCTGTCAGGCCTCTCACGGACGCCGAGCAGAAGCGGTTCGAGGCTATCGCTGACGTATTGCTTGTGCAGCACCCAGAGATCCCCGACAGCCAGGCGCTGATCAAGTCGCTAATGCATCGCTGGCGTGAACCTGCCTTGACCGTCCACTCGGTGGAAGTCCCTTCAAGCAAGAGCGCAACGACCATCGCGCGCCGAGCCAAGGCAACCCTATCAATCCGTATCGTACCGGATCAGCACGCCGACGAAGTCGCAGCGGACCTCACTGCCTATGCGCAAGAGCAGTTCGCGCTGCTAGATTCGCAAAACGACCTTACAGTCGAAATCACCGGCAAATCCGACGCCTGGCTCGGAGACCCAGACAACGAAATCTTCGCCACGCTGTCAGAGGCGATCACCGCAGCGTGGTCCCCAGCCCAAGGGGACCCCAAACACCAATACCCGCCCATCCCACAAGCCACAAACACTCGCCCAGCCACGAACCCAAAACCCAGCGCGGGCCCAATCCCCGAACTCCGCCGCAAAGACTCCTCCGACAGTCTGGCCTCGCGGGTTGAGCGGGTAATCACATCGTCAACGACCTCATCAGCGGGCAAAGAAGCCGCGCGCAAACGGTCTACGCAAGCAGCCGCCACTGTGCCGACGTCCTCCACCCTCACACAAGCCACACCGACATCGACTGAAGAGTCACTCCCGTTGCCAATCCGGGCCAAGCCTGATCAGGATGCCACAACCCCCACGAGAAATGGACCAGATGTTGCGTCTGGCGTAGCCAAAGTGAAACCAATGTTCATCCGTGAGGGAGGATCCATCCCGACGATCCGGTTCCTGGAAAAGGAGTTTTCGGCCCCGGCAGCTAACCTGCCTTGTGGGCAGGCGAGTGACAACGCCCACTTGGATAACGAGCGCATGCGGGTGGAGAATTTGTATAAGAGCCGGGAGATCTTCCGGTATGTGTTTGCTAATTTGGTGGACAAGTCTTGAGTTGTCTATCTTTTGGGTCTTTGTAAAATAACTCTCTTTAATTGCATTTGATGTATCCTTTCCCGGGCTCTGACTTTCTAGAATTACATGGGCATTCATTACATCTGGAGTCCATCCAGACCGATAGTCTGTACATAGACTCGCCATAGCCCACGCATTCCAGATTGGCTCCCAATTAACGTTTAGCTCCGTAAAGGGGGAAGATAACGCCCCGAAACGGATCATCTCACCCTTTCCCCTACTCTACTGCTCCATATAGTCTCATACCAATCTGTGCCCCGTATAGAGATCGTATACCCCCGACGCCACTAAGCCGTTAGGCTTTTGAGCTGTTGTACAGGATACACTTTTACCCCGTGTGCTACGTCGGGGACATTTGGATTTCCCAATTCTTGGTTTCACTATCCACAGGTGTCTCGTATAGATACAGCCCCTCACGGAAATATTAATGCTGTCTGGACATTGGCTCATTCCGGGTTTGATGTAGCGGCCAGGATGTTACTAGCCTGGAAGAAACTCGGTTCTAAGCCAAATGGGGGTTTCCACGCATGATGCTGTCTTTGTTTGAGAGGGCACTACGTAGAGCCCCGGCACCCTAGATTCAAGAAGAGCATTGGATAGGTCAATTATGTGTTCGGATCGTGGCCCGGGGAAGTTTAGTATACTTTATGGTTATACTTGGCATGGGAATCGCCGGATGGACTTTCTTTTTGTGCTGGCATGGAGGTTGGAGGTTTGGATATTTCATCATCAAGATACAAGAAGAAGATGCTGGTCACCTTTTGATCAACTTCAGATCAAACCCATCTCTGTTTCCACTTCTCTCTACTCCAAGATGAATCTTCTCCCGTTTCAGAAACTTCTCTCCAGTTTGTCCAGACTTTTTAAGATCTTCGCCAATATGGGGAGTATCTCTCATCAAGTCTACCTGCTGGATCGAGATGAGGCGGAGACTAAACGGTATGTTTTGACGCTGTTGGGTTGTTTTCAGGTCATTTCACTACATCACATCTTTCAAATCATTTTCTGTTTCAAAGACTCAAATCACTTTTGAAAGATACCAAATATCTCATATGGAATATCAAAGATCTAGAGATCTTCCCACCTGCAGGGTCCGACCCGACAGTTCGGTAAACCCGTTTTGGCTTGTGCTAATATTTGATAGTCTCAATAACCAGCATCGCTTTCTCGTCGATCTCTCCAACCTCATTCACCCGTCTATTCCAAGAGATCTTACAGCAGTCGCTGACATAGGTACTGGCACAGGGTATGTTGAAGTTGATTTTCCTGGCAGTTTTATTTTTAAATTTTTTAAAAAAAACTATTACGCAGAAGCTAACCTACAATAGTGTCTGGCTCGAAGATGTCGCCAAAGTCCTCCCCAACAAGTCAGCCTACCTCCACGGCTTCGACATCTCTTCAGCCCAATACCCACGAGGGCACCAGATCCAACGACCTGGCCAAAAGCCAATCCCACTAAGTGTCCACGACGCACTGCATCCATTCCCAGCAGAACACCGCGGCCGATACGACCTGGTGCACATCCGACTCCTAACAGCAGGCCTGAAACAAGCTGATTACACACGGGTGCTCGCAAATGCACGTGCTTTACTAAGTATGTCTTCCCTCATCTCCCCTTCTCTTCTCTCGTCCTCAACCAAGAAACAACTACTCTCAAACTCGAAACCCTAACTAACAACCGTAGAACCAAACGGCTGGATCCAATGGGAAGAAGTCGACCACACGGCATTCTGCACGGATGCGACACCAGAGCTGGCAGCTATAACCCGGCTGCGGGAATGCGTGATCGAGGCCATGCTGAAACTAGGCCTTTGGCCATTCGCTCCACAGCGCGTGTACGATGAGATCTCTGCAAACGGGTTTGCGGATGTTGTCCGTGAGGCTTACACTACTGCTGGGAAGGAGCATATGCGACCTTTTGCGAAGAAATGGGTTGCTGGTGTGATGCGGGCGCTGGTGCCGCCTTCTATGGTTGTTATCGGCCAAGCTGAGGATACCACGCAGGCACGTGGGATTGTTGATGGGTTGGTGCGTGAGTTTGAGGCTCATTGTGAGTCTGCGACGGCGCTGGTTAACTTTAGTGTTACGGTTGGTAGAAGGGTGAATTAATGTCTAGGTTTACGGCTATGGTTTTACTGGGAGGCTCTTTCTTTTTGAATTTGTTTTTGTTGGCGTTGGACCAGCACATACTGTATGTATGTAGCGATTTTACTACTGGAACTGTGCGATTCATTCAAAGACTTTTGTAATGTAAACGCAGGACCTGTGAATTTCCTTTTCGAGTTACATGGTCTACAGTCAAAGGCTATACTTAGAAAAGTCCATTTCACAAGATTAAGCACTTTTTGGTCCTTTCCTGCTGTCTCCCCAACAAACTGAGAAGGGGCAGAAAATATCCATATAACCAAATATCTAAAAGGACTACCTGAGGAGAGTACCAAAAAAGACCACTAAAAAGAGACATAAAAAGTATCGTAGAAGACCTAAGAAGACTATTGAGAAGACTACGGCCGCATAAGCGGCCAATTATTCTTGTCTATAGTCATACCTAATAGGAGACACATAGACCATGTTTAAAAATCATCCAGGAGTCTCATCATCTGATGACTCTGATAGAACCAACTCCCCAGCTGGACGCCTGGAGTATCCAGCCCCATAATGGAGTCATCAGGTATCTGGTGTTGTGTCGCAAGAGAGTTCCCTCTTGGCTGAAAGCCTGACGCTTGGTTCATGGCTTGTTGGCCTTGGTCCTCCGTTGTTCCAGCAGGAGCTCCCGCAGGATTTTGGACCCCACCGAGTGGCCAAGCATCCGATGCCGTGGATAACAAAGGGGAGTGCGAATCAGGACAAACCCAAATAGTGTTACTATTCAGGCACATTTTCATGTCCAGGTCGGTAAATTGACCGCGAATCATATCCCCTGATTGACTTCTTGCCTTAGCCTCGACGTACTTTGCGGCAACGTCATACAGGGCCTTCAAAATGCGCAGTTGCTTACTGCAAGCGGAATAGCGTGGGGATTGGGCGATTGAGTGCGAGCTGTCAACCAATCGTTGTAGGTGATGCAAGTCAGACGAGTCGGATGTCTCAACGATGTTGCAGAACAGGATTAAAAATGGTATGAACGGTGCTAATAAGACGACTTCGTTGACCCATATGCCGAGGCTGGGAGACCACGATGCAGCGTCGGCGAGCATGGCGATGAACACTTCGGTCTCCTTTAGGGTTGCTCTCGCAGCTGAGAGGCATTCTGGACAAGGTGCCAAGCTAGAGCATTTCCCTGACGGAATTCCTCTATAGATGCAGACCAAGATGGAGTACTCAATAGCTCTGTTAGCGTGTATAATAAATTTACACACCTCAGCATGTATCGCATGACTAGTCCATTGGTTTGGCCGTTTCGATTAGCCCGAGTATGGAAGGAAACCGAACGGGAACAGCATACGTATAACTCCACCCTCGCAGCCATTATTCTCTCGAGCTCAGCGGCCAGGGTTCTGGCACGAGACTCTCGGATGGAGACTGGCTGCGCTAACGCATTCGGACTATATGTATTGTCATATACTCGTCCGTAGAGGCTGGCAACGTCGATCCAATCAGGTAACCTGTTATGTAGTAGGGAGCTCATCTTGCGGTCGAGGAGCAGCCGTGGCACCGTGATGTCGTAGTCTCGAATTGTGGAGCATCTACCGAGACGTAACGAGACTGCCTTCTCAACAACATAGAGCGCCCAGAACAGTCGTATCTTCCGCTGTACCTTTTCTGCTGGTTCGGTTGTCATAGCATGGTTGCTGTGCATCCCAAGGGCCTGACTCATGAGCGAAGCCCTAGAAATAAATGTCCACGCCGCAAAGGGCTTGCCACATTGTAGGCAGTAAATAGCCTGTTTGATTTGACACTATGAATCAGAGTTGCCACAAACCAGGATAGCAGAACATTGAGGGATACACATACAGCAATGTACACAAACAGAGTCTATATTGGTAATGATGTGGAAGGGGAGGTTGGATAGGATCGTTTCGAGGCTTTCCCTGCAGATGAGTGCCTGCGCCTCGTACTCCTGCTTGACTATATCATCTTCAACGGCACTCGAGCACTCGGTGAAGAGATAGTAAAGACCATAGTGGACAATTATCAGCTCTGTGTCCGTCACTGGTCCGGGTGAGCAGGCCTTAATGACATATCCGGTGAAACCGCCTAGAGATCCAAACTCGAATGGCCAATAGACCTGATTGGGCGAACGCTCTTCTGAAGAGTTAGTAGAAATGGTTGCAATTTGAGGGACTAGGCCAAGCGTACGAACCGTAAGCGATCCTTAAGCATGCCAAAATTCGGTTCATGGAAGGTATTGGTAGCTCCCTGAAACTAAGGTCTGGAGGAAGCGCCTTCGAGAAAGGATGTGAATCTTCTAAGATCTCATTCTGCTGATTCTGGGCGTTGACCATACTCCGCAGGGCGTCTAGCGCCGAGGTCATTTCGGCAGCGACGTTCGAGTACGGGTCATTCTCCACGACAGCTTGGAGATACCTGGTTGCGAAGATGACATGGGCAAACAACGTGGATTCCAGGCCTCCAGCTTCCTCTAAAGACAGGTCGGGTCTTTTTAAGCTTGTCGTGTTGTCGCTGCTAGCGACTGGCGACTCCTTAGACTGAAGCGAGGAATGCAATGGCGATCCAGCTGAACTCGCAAATCCACTGTTACAGGTTCGCTCGCGACTTAGCTGCCTCATCATCTCGCTGAGCTTGTCAATCTTGTTCGAAATGTGTTCCATTCTACTCTCGCTGTCGATGCCGCAGATCGATGACTTAGTAACTTGATAAGTAGACTAGAGTGGATATATCCAGAGTTGGATGTACGACACAAACTCACTATACATTCGAGATGAGTATTCGTTGCCGCTTTTCCTTGGCTTTCGACCCCAGCTGGTAGGTACATTGCGATCCCGTCTTGATGCACTGCAAACACGGGTTAACGCGATCACACTTCGTCTGTTGAATAAGAAGAAAGTTAGCAGCAATCTACCTATGTTGGAGCTGGGTATAATATCTGCTTCACCGAGCGAACATAGTAGTCACACCTTTCGCTGGCGGCAACGGTCACACTGCCTATAATATCAGCCGGACACCGTGTAAGACCAGATGCAATAGAGCTCGTACAGCCACCTTCTCGGTTTCCGCGGTCTTATTCTCCTCACGACTCCTGCACTTTAAGACTAAGTCCTCTTCTGGCATAAGACCGTAGTTATCATGTTCTTCCCTTGGTGCTCGGCCGGTGGGGCTACTCTCGCTGTCGGCAGGGGTGCATGACATCCTTACTAAGAGGTCTGTAAGGGTCCCCAGAGTGATGTCGGAAGACGGGCTGAAAGTTGAATACTGAGTTTCTCTAAAATGAAGAAAAGACGGAGCCTCCCGAGAATTCTCCGTTTAGGGGGTACTGGACAGAAAATGGTGAAACGACCGAACGTACGTATCTGGACTCCCGGAACGCCAAGACTCCGCAGTCCGTAAACTACCTGACCGGACAGCGGAGACATGGCCTCCGCCCTTCCAACATCCCTCCACTTCTCTGCTATTAGTTTCGGCCTCTCGGTACACATCATTCCCCGATGAGGAATTTATTCATCCTAAGTGGGTTCGTCAATGGATAATCGAGATACTAATCGCGGTAATTCCCGCCATTCGGTATGGAAGGTCAATTTCTTTACCACATTCCACTATTTAACACATCTGGCCCGACAAGTTAGCAAGTCTGCCTCTTCTTTTCCTCATATTCCCTCTTTGCATGGGCAAATCCTCTACTTGCTCTTTGCGAATCCTCAGGTGCTTAGACCTTCTATGGATCCAGTCTCGTCAAACATTAGACGAAAGAACCAGCCATGAAGTACTGTGGCGTCGTTTATGATGTTGGACTGGAGTTCGGGGGCCATGGATTTTCAGTCGAACCCTTTGATCCCGCTCTGGTTGAGTACGACATGCGTACCATCGCCAACGACATGCACGCTAATGCTGTGCGGATCGAGGGGGAGGAGATCCATCGATTAACAACTGCTGCACGGGCTGCTCATTCGATGGGACTCACGGTTTTTTTAAACCCATGGAAGATGAACGAAGGCGTCGACGGGACGTGCATCTATTTGGAAGAGGCCGCGAAGGCGGCGGAACGACTGCGGAACGAGGGTGTCGATGTGGTTTTTGTTGCCAGCTGCGAGTACACAATTTTCAGCAAAGGGGTCTTGCCTGGCGAATCGTTTAATGAGCGTGCAATGTGGCTCGGTGCTCAATATCCTGACGGCCATATGTCGGAAGATGTTCCCCAAGCCCTACGTGAGAAGTCCGTGGAATTAAACAAGGTCTTGCGGTCCTTTGCTAAGGTGATTCGTGCTGAGTTTAATGGGTCGCTGACATACTCGGCTGGCACCTGGGAACTTGTGGATTGGGACATCTTTGACATCGTTGGCGTCGACTACTACCGTCGAGGAGAGACCAAAGAGCAATATGTTGCAGGCCTTGAGCGTCACAGGTTCGGTAAGCCTCTCGTCGTTATGGAGGTTGGTTGCTGTGCCTACGAGGGAGCGTCTGACCGCGGCGACGGCGGCTTCTTACTTCTAAAGAGCACAAATCCAGACGGCAGCGGCGTTTTCGAAGGCGGCGTCATCCCAACCCGGAGCGAGACGGAGCAGGCCAAGTATCTAAACACACAGCTCAGTCTCCTCGCCACTGCGGACGTTCACGCGGTCTTCGTCTATGTGTTTTCATTCCCATGTATGCGAAGAGGGGAAGGCGCAAGCGACCTTGACATGATGTGTTTTTCATTGGTCAAATACTGCCCAGAACGGGACGCGAGGGCGAATGCTATGCCTCCGTGGTCACCTAAGGAATCATTCCACCAGGTCGCTGACTTCTTCCGGTACATGCTGCAGCCGCAGCTTCAGTGTCCTACTACACCTGGACAGGATTAGGACGTCAGCAACGCCTGTGGTAGTCTGTGTACCTGGCGCTCTGTACTGCGGTCATTCATTTTCGGCGTTAATTCCACTGGTCCCCAGTCCTCAGATACTATGTATAAATCAGGCTATAACCTTCAATATAGCCCTTATTCAAGATCAGTATCTATAATATAGTACGTGTATATATCGTAAACATCAGTGACCATTTCTTTGTTGGTTCCCTATAACCATACCAGATGAGCCCGAAGTGCCCCACATTAAAGAGAGAAAATATTTTCGAGTCATCAACTCCAAAAATTGAAATCGCAAACTCCAGATCTACCAGCAATGGCAGAGTCAATGGAAATCCAGGAAGCTCCGCCCAAAGGGCGAAGCAAAGTCCAAGTTACCGCAATTATGGTAGCGCTTTCAGTAAGATACGCTGGACTAAACCCGCATACGTATGTATTCACCTACTAATTCCACTAGTTATCGATGTTTATCGCCGCGCTAGATCAAACGATCATGGCCACAGCGATCCCAACAATCGCCGCGTACTTCCACTCCTCTGCTGGGTATACGTGGATTGGCGGAGCGTATCTTCTCAGCTCCGCCGCCAGCGCATGTATCTGGGCCAAGCTCTCTGATATCTGGGGACGGAAGCCTGTCTTACTTTTGGCTGTTGCTTGGTTTTTCCTCAGCTCGATTGTTTGCGCTGCTTCCACTAGCATGGAGATGTTGATTGCGGGTCGAGCGTTGCAGGGTGTCGCTGGTGGCGGTTTGCTCCAGCTGGTTACGATTATCATTTCGGATTTGTTCAGCGTTAGGTAAGATACTGAACGCCTTTCTCTGTATATACTTGTTATGGAGAGTTTACTGACTCTGCGGTAACAGACACCGCAGTTTATATCTCGGCCTGATGGAGGTCATGTGGGCCTTTGCTGGTGGTGTTGGGCCATTGCTTGGTGGTGCATTCAGTCAGTATGTCACTTGGAGATGGACTTACTGGATCAATCTACCGATCTCAGGGGTGACATTTGTGCTTCTTTTCTTTTTCTTGGATGTGCACAACCCCCAGACGAAAATGATGGATGGCGTCCGTGCCATTGACTGGTTCGGCTGTCTCTCTGTTCTGGGCCTTACTCTCATGCTTCTATTGGGACTGGACTTTGGCGGCGAGACTTTCGCCTGGAAATCACCGCAGGTGATCTGCCTGATTGTCTTTGGATGTCTATGTTCCTTGCTGTTCGTCTACAGCGAGAAGAAACTAGCCAAGTATCCCTTGATGCCTATGGATATTTTCACTCGATTCTCGAACATTGCTACCTTGCTAGTAGCATTTGCACATGGCTTTGTTAGTATCTCCATTTCGTTGGCCATCTTCAACCACTAACAACACCTGTAGGTCTTCATCGCGGGGGAGTACTACATCCCCCTCTACCTACAATCCGTGCACGGCTCCTCACCAATGGGCTCCGGTGTCCTCATCCTCCCGCTTGTGGTGATGGAAGCATTCTCTGGCATATTTACTGGCGCGATCATCCACCGCACAGGTCGATACCTAGAACTCATCTGGATCGGCCTGGTTCTGATGACCATCGGGAACGGGCTGTACATCAACCTCAGCGTGGGATCCTCCGTCGGCAAGATAGTCGGATACCAGATCCTCAGCGGTCTCGGTGCCGGATTCCTCTTCCAAACACCCATCATTGCCATCCAGGCCATGGTTTCCCAGGAGGAGACAGCCACCGCGACGGCAACAATTGGCTTCATTCGCAACATGGCAACTGCGGCCTCGATTGTAATCGGCGGCGTTGTCTTCCAGAATAGCATGGGCCAGAAGCAGTCCAGCTTGTTGGCTTCTGGTATGTCGACCAGCATGGCGTCTCAGATGTCTGGGGATTCGGCTGCTGCGAGTATCGAGTCGATTAAATTCATTACCGATCCGAGGCAGTTGCTTGCTGTTAGGGAGGCTTTTGCTTGGAGTTTGAGGAATATGTGGATTCTTTATACGTGCATGTCTGTTGTTGGTGTCTTCTTTTCGGCTTTTATTCTCAAGACTAAGCTGAATAAGGAGCATGTTGAGACTAAGACGGGACTGAATGTTCAGAAGACGCCAGTTGTTAAGAATTTACATAGCGTATAGATTCTGCACAATATATTTATCATTTTATGTGATCATATCTGTTCGTTATTTCTGTAACTTTTTTATAAGAAGTATGGGCTTTGACATAAATCCGAGAAGAGGGAGGATAACTTGATGAGATGTGGGACGCTAAATCAAGGTTAAAAATGCAGCAGACCTTAGAACTACATATGTACTTGATTTTCTAGGAGTGTTGATGGCCTTCCCTTTCCGTTTTAGTGCTCACCCCTCGCTGCCTTTTGCTCACTGAGTAGATCTGAGCACGCCCTGAGCAGCCTGAGGCGATCACTGAGCACGGGGTGAGCGGGAGACCGAGTGCCCTGAGCGAGTAACCTCAATAAACTGCACCCCAACTAATAATCACCCCCTTGCCCGCTTCTCCACCCGCAGTCCACTCCTGCCTGCCGCGCTCCCCTAAAGCCCAGCACTACCATCAGGTCTCTTTCCCCAGTAGGAAAATGCTGTGGTTACCACTCTGCACCAGCATGGCAAATGCTTTGGTGGGTTTCCTCCGGCGACAGACCACACAAAGCCCAGAAGTTCATGGGAGGAACTCTGGTCATCTCAAGAGTCAAGGGATCCTCGGAACGGGGAACTGCTCTAGCCAATCAAGACATCTCTGACTTTCAATTGTGAATAACTACTGGGTAGAATGACATAGCCAGTGTGTTCCTATCAAAACACGTAATACTGAAGATCAATATTGCCAAGTAAAAGGATTAGGTTCGAAATTTAGGACGCGGCGTTGGTTAGCTGTGGCAATCCTAGCCTGGGGGGTTTGATCTCTACAGTACAGAGGGATGTCAGATTAATTCTGATATGTGTAAATACTACAAGGGGCATCATTCTCTGCTGTCCGAAGCCTTGGCTCAAGCACAGGACAATGCCAGAGCAACATGTAGGCATAGCTGGCATGATGGCCAATACGCAGTACCTGCAAGTGGTCGTAAACCAAAGTTCGCACGGAAGTTGCTGATGTGATATCATGGTTAACACATGGTAGTAGAGAAGAGTCGTAGATCTTAGGAAGCCCATACTGGCTCTGAGGATCCTTACGGGTCTCCGGAGAACGCTATTTAAAGGCTCACTGGCTACATTCGTTAACCAACATCATGAAATAAAGAGACAATATTTTGAGACTATTTAGACTCGCAAAGGGCTCCCCCTTCTGGCAATTACGGCCGGTCACTCCCAAGTGAAGGGAGCTCGATTACTTCCAAGTCCTTCATCAGTCGGACTGTCGAAGGAGCAAAGAAAATTCTTACGGAATACATTGGAAAAATGACTTGCGGGTTCAATGTATTCCACATGGTCGACGCTTCTGGTACCATATTGGGGCCTTTGTTTTGGACGAGCCCTATCTGTTTGTTACTTTAAGTAAGTGCAATCAGTGTTGACGCGGTGAATCTTCTTTTCGTTGGCTTTGCTTATCATCATGGAAATTCCGACGTGAGCGTGGTACGCCTAGCATATTTGTAGCTCTGAGGTCGAGAGTTGTGTCCTAGATGCTTAAATGAAGCATGTGGACTCTTATGTCGTCATTATACCGATTGGCGGGTGAATTCGTGCGCTGACTTGTTGCGTCTAGTGGCAATATACCCTATTTAGGTTTTCCCTGGCGAACCTCAGTTGTACCACTTCACCAGGGCGAACTACGAGCCTCGTCGAGACCAATAGTGGGTGGCATATATGCCTAAGTCCCCTTCCTAGCCGTTCCTTTGTCCGGAGGCTACAAAACATACCTGATGCTTCGGCACATGTCGCACTGCTCCAGGAGTCCTTCTCGATAAGAGCTACCAAAGCAATTCAGAAAGCTAGCGCGCAATCCCCACCGGGGCTAGAAGCAGAGGCTGAACAGCGCCCAAAGACGGAAAGGTAAGCATCCCTTTCTACCCCTACGGAAACGACCAATAGTGGGTCTTAACTTGGCGGATGTCGAACCCATCCCAACCGTCGGCGCTGATCAGAACTATACAGAGCAATAGACAGAGGATACCATTGTGCACAATATGAAGATGCGAATAGTTAGCATCTCGTTCAGACTCAAGGTAGCAACGGCTGATACTGCTAATGTACTCCTGCTAATCCCACCGAAGACGAAGCAGCGAACAGGGAGGCGCTAGTAAGCTGAAGACTCCCGTCATCGCGCGTGGACGATAGGTCCATGGTTCGCACATCTTACGAATGCGAGGGGCCACAGAAGGCTCTATAGTATGCTGCATATTGCAGGCCATACCGTGTGCTATCGGACTACTCTGTCGGCAATTTGGGGTCGTACGACCAGCAGACGCAAAGGACCGGCAACTAGCGCCCGCATACATCTTCTGTTCCTTGTATTTCGCCAAAAGCTTCAGGGTCAAGAGAGGTTCCAATCCGGGTCTACTGTACAGTCCAGAGTGCATCTAGACCCAAAGTAACCCAGCGTCGATGGCCGGAAGGCTTGATCGGACGTCTAGACGTGGTGTCCAGGGTGTCCAGGTCAATCAGGTTCATTGGCCCAGGCACGAAGACTGGGACCAAACGTGGGACATGCGTCTGGCCAGCAGAATCAGAAGTCAGAGGAAACCAGCAATGCAGCCACGTTGGCCCTCTATCCGCGAATCTCGAAGTCACTCTCCGGTAACTGATGGTCACCTCGATCTACAAATCGCCAGTAACACTGAGACCTCGACACTAACCCTTAGCGAACTATTGACCTGTGCGTTGATATCAACTTGGACGCGTGCTCCGATTTGTCTTTCCGAGGCATGTGACTTCTTTGCCAAGAATCCAAGCTATCGTTGCACGTCACCCACCTTTCCTGTACCACCCCTCATAGACCTCGCCATATTGCTTTTCTGGGTACCCATGGGTAACCCGCAAACCCGCCAAGAACCCAAGTCCTGATATATTACGGTAATACATGCGAATAACGGGCGCTTTACTACTTATATATATGTGATAAGTGTATATATTACAGTAATAAAATTTCTTGGCGGGTTTGCGGGTTACCCATGGGTACCCAAAAAGCAATATGGCGAGGTCTAGGTGTAAATATATATTTCCATGGCAAAGTACTAAGGACGGCGAAAACCTACACAATTCCCCCAATACTTTCCTACAGGCAAGATTGATGTCACAAGTAATAGCAAACGCGATAAATATTACTTCATACTACAATATCTCTCAATATTTCATTGACGGACTGGATAGATTGTTAGTATGGTCACGGCTGGAACAAATGTACCTTTTGTTCTGAAAAATTTATTGATAAGCTGCATAAGAGTCACATGACCATCCCCAAGTAGATAATTAAGCGAGAATTATGCTAGTGCGGATATCCGCAATATATCCTCATATCCTCGCGGATGTCCATGGATATCCTCATTGAGGATATAGCATTGACGTAACATCCATCGTCCTCAGATTGCGGATAAAGTATGTGACCTGATATCCAACGGAGAGGATATGCCGCAGTCTAACTCAGACGAGCGTGCGGGACAAGGCTCAATGTCCGCCAGCAATTTGATTACTCGAACTAGTTGACCGCTATATCATTCGCATCTCTCAAAATGTCAGACGGAGGATCACTTTACTATACCATACTGATACTAGGGCGGTGTGGCGTCACGCTTTTTGGCTCAATGGGTATGGACGCAGTTGAACCTTAAGTCTCATTCATGAAGCCTCCTTAGCGTCAACGTTTAGAAATGAGCTTGTCTCTGCGGAGGGGAAACACGACGCAGACTGTGCAATGTCACATTACTGCCTCCGACGCAGGAGTGATTGCTGAGTTGTGTTAGGCTACTGCAACAAGTCACAAAAGCTGGAGGGCAGCCTTCCCTTCGCATTTCAGGTTCTGCAGCACGCCAGAACCTTTTACCCCTCACGTAAACCACCCACTTCAAACGAATGACAAAGTGAGGACGAATTGTACTAGCAGTGGTAACGCTTGGTGGTCACCAAAGGCAATGTAATTATCGAGCGTGAAGAACTACACAAGAACCATTCTAGATACATGAAATGAGTGTCCTAACATCCTTTGGTCCCTCCCTGCATATTGGTATATGATGTGGACTGTAGACTGGCGACCTGTATACCACCCGGAGTCATACGGGTTTTTGATTTGTTGGTGGCTCTTCACCGGATTCTATGCTCAAGGACCGCTCACTAGCTAAACTCCGGCTATCTCTTTCTTGCGGGTCGGCTAGTTGTCGTCGCCTGATGGTGATGCCTGTCGCGGTCGCTTTCAGATAGTTGATTTGACACATGGGCCGTAACAGACGTCTTTAGCGGGACTATGGTGATATAGCCTCCCGGATCCACGCCGAGTGAGCTGCGGTGCTTGTATAGATGCCAGGGTATGCGGCTTGTCCGCATCCATGACTCCGAGAAAAAATCCCAACTTGCTTTGTCGAACTTTCTTCAACAAGCGGGCCACCAGTGTCACCGTCACAAGCGCCCTTCCCCCCTGCAGAGACGCCGGCACAAATCATTGAATCATCGATATTGCGACGGGCTGAATAGTCCTTGGCACAAACCTCATGATCAACAATATTGAGGTAAGAGACAAGAAGGTTGGTGGGATAGATATTCCCACCATAGCTAGTAGTTCCCCAGCCGGTTATAGAGCATTTTGCTCCTATGGCAGGGGTATCGACTTCTGAAGAAGGAAGTTTGACAGCAGATACACTTGCTCCAAATTCGAGATTGTGCTGCAATACAAGAACAGCGATATCATTTTTGAGGGTCTCGTTATCGAAATCAGGATGCTGAATGACCTTGGCCACGTTGACTAATTTTCCTCCCGAGCTGTGCTGCGATGAGCCAGCTCGGACCCTGATACGGCTCGCCTGTAGACCGTCCACGCACTGGGCGGCAGTAAGAACATGGCTCAGGTCGATAATGCTTCCTCCACATCGATGAGAAGAAGTCTGAACCGACACCTGGTATGGAAACTGTTTGAGGGCCGCGGTCGATCCGCCGACAATTCTCTTCTCGGGCTGGGCGGATGCCGAGGTCGCCAGAAGGAGGAGAGACAAACAGAATTTCATAATGAAAGCACAACGAACAGAATGGCTGCCTAGGAACTTGACAGTTTGTGGTGTTTAAATAGCTTGGTGGAACCTTTTGAGTTAAGCTCCAATTCCCAGACCTGTGGATTTGTCGCTGCGAGATCGGCAGAAAGCATCGACGATCATTTCACAGATGAGGATTCGACACCTGCGAAGGGCCCACCCCGAACAAGACCGAGCTTCTTAAATGTGACATCTCCACAGATATTTGCTGGTCATGTCGGTTAAGATAAAGCTGGGTCCTGACATAGCGACATGCTCAGTCAGCCATTATCCCCGCGGACTATCACATTGTCAAAATTGGAATGAATTAGGATTTTGCACCACTTAGGGTATTGAACACGAAAAATCAAGTTGGCCGGGACACACATGCTCGTCACAAGAAAAATTAACTATATAGCGTGAGCTATCGATGAGCATGGACATATACCTAAGTGGAACATTTTGTTGAAAGGTGTATCAATGCCTGGCCAATGAAAGGCGTACTTTGGCCGAGGTGGAGTGCAGAAATCGGATTGATGCCGATCAGTGGAGCTATGCGAAAAAGGCCCGAGATTGGCCGAAGCAATTATTTGATCACTTTGTAAGAGGGAAACGAAATGCCGATTTTGTTATATGTGAAACAAGTTATTGAAGGCTGTTATCTATTTTTTACATACCGCCTGAGATATGCTCTTCATTTTTGTATGGAGTTAAGATCATATGCGCAGAGTGAGTTATTATTGCACTTCTGGACACGAACACCGCAGTCTCGGCACCCATACAGTGTCTGAATGAAGGCCCCACGAGTTGCCATATTATCTGTCCCGTATATTTACTACCACCGCCAAAAGCCAAGTAATACCAGATCAGTAGTCATATTACAGGCGAATTTTTTTTGCGCCAGCCCTTGCATAAATAGCGTTGGCTGAAATTCCAAATCAGCATATTTCTCAGCTCCGCCAACTGCAATCGATGTGCTAGGCCATCGATCTAACATGCAGACAGAGAATATTTTCTGAGCATTCGCTGTTAGTTGACCAGGCTGTTTTCGTTTTCGGCTCTGTTCTCCCCATGTTTTCAACTTTTGCCTGGGTGAGATAATAAGACCATAGTTCTCTGGTTTTGCGTTGCAAGGAAGCCCTTAAAATAGTTACAAAGGGCTGGGTATGTATTCGTCAGCTGATCACCGCTGAAATTCACATTCCTGCTGCAGATATCCGCGTCGGGAAAGAGAATGCGGTTGACACCAAGTCGAGGAACACATCTGGTTGGCTCTCAATTTCTGCGGATATATCTCCCTTGCTTTAAACTGAGAGGTTGCTCCAAACCGAGAGAAATCTTGGCAGCGGGACCTCTAGACCGGAACATGTGTTTAGTAAGTGTCGCATTGGACTGTGATCGCCTACGTGATAGCATTCATTGCCGCATTTATTGCTGTCGTCACGGTCTGGTCGAGTTCCCATTGGCAGCCAGTCGCCATCACGCCCTCAGCGGTAAGCCAACAAGAGAAATGCTAAGGCCATGCTGACGACGACGGACAGGTGTCATCTCTCTTGATCATTGGGGCGTCTGTGACAGTCACAATCGTGCATCAACTGCTCACGTGGGGCATCAACAGTACGTTGGAGCAAGCGGGCATCTCTTCCAGTCTTGAACCACGGATGCTGGCCACATCATGGCTCGCCGTGGCGTTCTCAGTTAGTTCCAGTTTGTTCTGAATTGTGGAAAGATCCTGTTTTTGCTTTCTCTGAGGGTGCAAATTTTGGCAATCCAGGGCGGTATGAAGGGCGACGACTGCATCTTCGATCCTTCCTTGAAATCATAGAGAAGGCCGCATCGGAAGCTGCATACGCCAAAGCCCGATTATTCATCACATATCCTACTGTGCTTGTTCGGTTTTAGTGCCCCAAATCTTGGTCTTAACCTCTGTCCGTGCAAGTGGTCATGGTTTCCTGCCGACATTTGTGTCCGAGAGGCAATGATCAGTTCGTTTATTCCCGATCACAATGCGCAAGTATATTTTTGCAATAGAGCAATATAAGTGTGTCACCAAGTCTTCCTCCTTTCGCCCTAGAGTTATGCTATCCCCCATCCTAGGCAAAGAGTGATGTTCTTGTCATGAGAGTACTGTAGCAGAGTTACATATGGGGGCAATTGTAATGCGTCCTTCACAGTCTTTGTATTGTGTATTCTAGCTCTAAAGGGCATTCTACCTACAAGCCACCATGCCAAGTAACAGATCCACGCAAATCGTAGATGCCACAGTAAATCACCAGGACCCGCCCGAGCCCCAGTGCCAAAGGAACCAAAGAAAGGATAGCAGAACGACGCCCCCTACCATTGCAGACATACCTAGGTTGTGTGCCCCTGCTCCTGTGAATAAAGTCGAGTTTGACCGGCGATGTTCCGGATGACGAGGACGCGGGCGAGTCGGTTGGTGTTGTCATTGCGCGGACCGAAGTGCTCCTGTCTTTGACACCGACACCGGTAGGTGAAATCACTGCACTTGATTTGGCTTGAACGGACGCCGTGACGCTGGGGGTAAGTGGATGGAACTGCTCTATGCGCGCTCATACTGCTTTGGGCGAGTGGGGTTGACTCATAGGCATTATATGATGCCAGTATGATTACAGCACCGTCCGGCTCAACTCTGGTGGGGACCCTTGAACAGGCTGGAGTTGACTGGGCCACGAAGTCCTCGGAGAAGACAAGGAGAGCCGCAGTGATGCTGGCCATATAGCGAACCAAGACCTGTCCATGTTGAGATAATCTGAGCGGTTCGGTAAGACCTCCCAACGCTCCGCCACCCATATAAATCTGGAATGGCAATCAGCCCTGCACCTCACTTGCGGACCGCAGTGAGAAGTATAGAGAACGATCCATGCGGACCGGCCCAACAAAGCGGCCCTCAAGACTTCCTCCTCAGGGAGCCACCAATGATCGAGACGCTCTTCACCGATCTTGACAGTGATCGTGCGTGGCCGTCGGTGTTCATTTGGGCACGGGTCATGATCTGCTCAACCAGCTCTGGTTGCAATTCACAACCCAAAATCCGCTTTGTTGTTTCTGAATGAAGGTTTGATGAAGGGCCAAGCGGCCTGTGGCTCTGTAGGGATGCACCCAAGCTGTCGATATACGTGTCCAGATTGACAGTTCCTCTCAGGCACAGAACTCGCCAACGACGCCCATGAAAACCTATCCGATTATTGAGTATCTTCTTTGTCGACGTGAAGACTTCGAAATCCACTGAAGAGGTGCGAAGGCATACACGGCGTTTCATTGGCAATCAATCGAATTTCTTGGGAGGGCCGGCAGAGTTGGGAACTTCGCGAATCCATGCCGGGAGTGTGGCCGTGACCTGTCGTCGACCGACCTGGTGGGCATCAGCAATCATTGGTCGTACAGTTAACTGCCGCAGACTTTGATCAGAACAAATCCAATTCAACAGATCGTGACCTGCATCGTCTGCCTGCCTGATTGGCATGGCTTTGACGAATAAAGACAGGTTGTCTCGCGCAAGGATGGCGTTGAAACGCTCCGGCTTTTCTCTGCGACGGTGCAAATAAGAATTCTGTGTAATTACTCGGATACAGCCAGAGATGATAAGAATCCGCGCATCTTCTCGAACAGTATGTACTTTGTTGGCCACCTGCGGTTATGCCAGGGTAGGGATGATACATTCTGGGGAAAACCCCTACATAGTGGATCCATCCGTAGTGTTCGTTCCTACTCCCGAGTCTGCTGGGACGTCGCTTCGTCCATTCCACCGACATTGACGAGACCAGGATTGCTGCCAAGTATCATGTCAGTTGAAAGCGAGCCAATCCGTATCTGAATGCGGATCTGCTCGGGACTGGTAGTCCGCCGGTGCAGAAAGCGGAGATAATTGATTCCCTCATGGACTCCTGTACGCCGCTCATAACGAAATCAATCATTTCCGGAGGCGGAAAAGTGGGAGCACCTGCGTAACGAAGGACTTCCTCTCCCTGCTTCATCCAACGACTGATCGCCCTCGGTGAGCCTGGCAAGAAGTAAACAGTGAGCAGGCGTTGCCAAATTGTAGTTAAGTGTCTCCATTCGGGCAAGGTTGGGCTCTGCGATCGGCCAATCTGCTGGCAAATATAGGAGTAGTATTGTTTATATCTCCTGGCTTCCAAGATAAATTCGACAGTCTCTAGGGCGTTGTTTGCTGACAGGAACTCAACAAAAGACTCCAGTGTGTTGGGAGGGGATGCTGCGTTGTTCAAGACCTCTTCCAGGGCCGGCGGGGTGTAAGATCCCCCAACGCAAGAACCGACCATTTCTTCACTGTGGCAAACAAGGAACCCGGAGAGGGGGGAAGGATCGGGGAGAACGAGACGCCGGAATGACGAACAGGCTGTGTTGGCTTTAAAGGGAGTGGGTGGTAAGCTCTGTGATAACCTCCCATAACAGACCCAAGTTCAGGCGAGCGCCAATGCAGAATCTTGGCCTCGGTCGCGATTGTTAAGAATGGTAATTGTTCGAGGCGATCGCTACCCCACACCGCCTTTATGTCTCTGTCGCTCTCACAGAGTCGAATGATAAACGCATTTGCGAGTCTCACTGTCCTGGTCATCGATGAAGGAGATGACCGCCCCAGCCCTCTGCTCTAGTCCTCTGACTTTGTAGCTCTCCTAGCCACATGTCTAAGTCCTTCAGGCACCTGACCCTTCAGATGTATCATTAGGTCTTTCGTTATCTCCAGTACAGGCTTCAGACCAATAAGGCCCGTGTGCCTTGGAACGTATGACTAGACATTGCTAAGATGCAGGGTAATTCCCCTATAAAGACGACGCTCAACTACTTCATATAGTGCGTGTGGCGTGGAAAGTCCTGGCAACAGACCATACCATACTATATTTGTCTGTGCAGGCTCTTTTCTTCCCAGCTATTGAACCCTCCGTCGCATGCTCATTGTACTAGGTGCCGTATGTGCCCATGCGCTGTCGCGTCGCTGTGGCTCGATATATCTCAACGTCGCTGTTCCCGCCGGCCAGGCAACCGGTGGTGCCTTGGGACACTCGCTTCGCAATTTATGCCCAGCTACCAATTTCTGCGCTCTTACGGGACTTGCTCTCTTTCAGCAAACCCACTTCGATTGGCATATAAATCTACTGCAGTTTCTGCGGCGCGATATGACTGACGGACGCGGGCCGTCAAGCGCATCCCACCTACCTGCCCACATAAACAAAGAACTTCAATAGTATAAGAGCTTCCTGGAGGGTATTCTATCTCTCATACATCATGCCGAACAGCAGAAGCTATCCCAAATTATATCCACAATACGTTCCAATGCTTCCAACGAGCGAACTCCCAGTAGTGTGTCTGAGGCTATAGAAATGATTGAAAACAGGAATCAGGACGGAAATAACGGAGTGTCGAGCTCAACACAGATAAATCTCATTGATCGTCACGTTATGTTCATACATATCTGCATTGAGATTCATCTTCTGTCTGGAGTGGTCATATCTACTTGGTAGGCGCCTGGACAGCAGTGTTTTCAGGGCCTAAGCGCAGTGTCCCAAGTGGTCTTAGCGTTCGCCTTTCCGTATCGTACGTCACTGGGATATTCCGGCCTCTGCCGTCAGATATCGCAGGATATAGGAGTATATGCCATACACATATTGGGTATCGAAAATATGACCACGTTTCTTTCACCCTGACGGCTGGCCTATGCTGGCCGTTTCGGACAACGCATCCCTTATCCTATTGGCATCTTCAGCGTCGACTTTTGGGGTGATGCCTCGCAACAGCTGCTCGTATGCATGCAGTTTTTCCCTCAGTATCCTGAGCTCTCTGATACACGCATAACCAGTCCCGAATTAGTGAAGTGACCAGCTACTGGGGTAGATTCTTCTACCTGTCCCTGTGTTCTTGTTTCCGTATCGGATACCAACAGTTTGTTTGAGCAAGTGAACAACGTCGACACCTCGGTTGCTGCCCGTCACATTTCGACTTATGCTTTCGACAGGGCTCGCATGCATGCTTCACACGACTTTTTGAAGGATTCATCCTAATCTGCAGTCTAGGAATCGGTACCTTAGGAGCCGGGCAAGGCGTAGAGCTCGCATTTATACGGCTTATCGTAATTTAGGATAACTATACGACCCTAGATACCGCTAAATCTAGGTAATAGGGATCTTACTAACGCGTATCGGGAGATAATAAATACACTACGTACGCCTTCTAGGCTAATAAGTACTCGTATAGGCGGTCTACTATACCCCTTCCCTACCGCTATACGACTCTAAGCTAGTAGTAGGCCTTGACAAGTGCAGCGGTACTTTGGCTGCAGTGTAGCTGCACTGTAAACAATGCAAACATTGCCTAATTCGGCTTATCCCGTGACTTATCTATGTAATTTATGTAAATTACGGCATGATTGGTTACCAGATCGGCGGTATCAAGCCGAATAGGGTAATTTCTTGGCAAAATCTGGCCTTGGCTGCACCGGGCAATTGCACCAAATTTCTCGAGGTGCAGCTGCACTTGTCAAGGCCTATTAGAGACGCTATACTCTCGCTACCTTTATATAGTGCTTCGAGGAGATAAAGTAGGTAGAGAAGTCTATATTTAGCTAGAATTCCTTCTTTATACGAAGGGAGGCTAGGTTAATATAAGAAGCTATTTTAAAGCTATTTTATTTAGTAGAAATAAATAATACTATAAGGTATACACCGCCTATCGAAATATAGAATAGTAGACGAAGTAGTAGGATACTCGCTAAATCGGTATCCCTAAGCTAAGTAGAATACCTAGCTATAATATAAATACACTAGTAAAGAACGGTATATTTATTACTTACTAGATCGGTAGTATTAAAGCCGAATAGGGTAATTTCTTAGTAAAATATAGCTTTAGTAGCACCTAGTTGCACCGCTAAGAGGTGCAGCTATACCCTCGTTCGCTACACCGGGCTATTGCACTAAATTTCTTAAGGTACCACTACACCCTATAGCACCGAGCAATTGCACTAAATTTCTCGAGGTGCAGCTGCATTTGTCAAGGCCTAACTGGATCAGGTCGGAAAATCAACTTTGGCATAGAACAGTCAGTCAAATCAAAACAAGCAGAAGAATTATTATTATTAATATAAATATTGTAAAGGAAAAGCGCTATGGATGCGGAACCAAGATCTTGATGTATATTTAACTTCTTTGTCTCGAGCTTCTTTAAGGATTGCCAAGGATTGACCACATGATTACCCCTAACAACTGCCATGTCCGAAAGAGGATTCGGAGGTTACCTGAACACATCATCGTGACGGACACGATTCTGGGACGAAGAGATACAAGAGTGCCTCCCCCGGGAAACTTGGGCTTAGCAAGAATTAGTCTCTGTACAAAGAATACCATACATTTCTCCCCCCCACTGTTCAACTCGCCTGACCAACAGGACTAGCCTGACAACTAGTATTTCTTTACAAATATACACAGCGCGTAATAATATATTCAAACCCGAGTCAAACAGCAAACAAGAAGCCAATATAGACAAATAAACTAAGGAAACAGTTCATCGCAAAGCATCAACGCTCCTTTATTGAGCCGAACACTTTCCTCCGACCACACAGAGAACAGGCAGATCGGCAACACTATTCCCAACCCAGATATTAATGCCCTCTCCATTGGTAGGAGCCTTCCAATCCTGCACCACAACATCCCAAACACTTACATCCTTCCGAGTAAGATGCAGCGTAACCGTCTCACTGTGACCAGGTGCAAGCTCTTTTGTCTTCTCAAACTGTCGGAGCTGCAATGCTGGTGTGTCCAGTCCCAGAGTAGACGGAAGCTCGACATACAGCTGGGCAACAGCCTTGCCGGTTCGTTTACCCGTATTCCGGACCATCAACTGGACGGAAAATACGGTCTCGAAGAGAGCGGGGTTTCCACCCTCGCCGCCTCCAGCTCGGGGGACCGCGTGTGGCTCGGTGCCGTAGCCGTCCGGGTACGGGTATTTCTTTGTTGCGGTAATCAACTCTGACTTGTCTAGATAGGGGTAGAGGTAGCGCCAGATGCGAGTGAAGCTGGTAGAGGACCAGGCGACTTCTGATGCGTCCGGGATGCTGGTGTTGTATGAGGGGTTTGGCAGCTTGGTGGGTCGTGCAGCTGGGTAAGCTGAGTCTAGCGGGGCTTTTGTTGACAGCGAAGGCTGGGAGAAGTTGAAGGTGGTGTAGGACAAGCCGTGGCCAAATGCATACCGAGGTGTGATATTGGCCTTGATGAAGTGGCGGTAGTCGATGTGTAGCCCCTCAGTGTAAGTGTCCTGGATCTGGCCGAATGGTTGACTGATCAAGTCAACGCTATCCGGGTAATCATCTTCGCTGCGAGGAATGGTGTATGGCATGTGGCCGCTTGGAGCATAGTCACCAAAGAGAATATCGGTAAGGGAGTTGCCGGCTTCTTGTCCAGGGAGATGTGCCACAACCACTGCTTTCACGGACTCGAGCTCAATCCACTCTTCCATCAGGATGGGCCCGACGGTGTGGACAATCACGACTACATTGGAAAACTTCTCCGCTGCTGCTTTGACAAGCTCGTCGCCATCGTGCCAAGCATTCAGTCCAGCTTTGGTTCGATCTCCCGGGTTCCCTTCGACCGTAATAAAGTTTTCGCCTGAATCGGCACTGATGAAAACAAGAGCGATATCGTTGGGATTGGCTGTAACGTCCGAGGGGAATCTGTCGGTGATGTGGAACTCGGCATTCTTAGTGATATTAGAGATTGCCTCTTGGGGCGTGATCAGATAGGGTAGTCTGGCTGTGCCACTGCCCCAGCCCATGGTCAGAACGCCTTTGTTGCATCCTTGGTCTGCGCATGAGTTGAGACCGTCTGGATTCCCGCCTGCATCTGTGCCGAATACCTTGAGAGAATCATCGCTGTGCAGAGGAAGAATGCCCATGTCGTTCTTTAGCAATGTGATTGCTTCCCGTGCGACGGCTCTCGCGGTGATGTTGTGGTTGCCCTTCACATCGACGAACTGGTTAACGACACCAGATGGAGAAAATAGCGCACCAGGGTAAAGCGGGCCCTCCTCGTCCTGGGTGTTGGTTGAGAAGTTTGGTAAGGGATAGTCCTTATCCTGTCCGTATTTATACCAAGTGGCAACGATTCGTTGAACCTAGACCCATATTATAGACGTGAGGGAAATCCACGCACAGAGGACCACATACCATATCGTTGAGACGGTCCATGGGAACACTGCCATTCAGGACCGAACGCGACAGCTCAGAGCCCCAGTAAGAATCTCCGAACAAGGGAACTGCTCCATCGCCAGGCATAGACATATCCAAACCAGCTATGGCGGACGCGACGCCAGAGTAATGACCCAGCCAATCCGTCATCACGAATCCTTGGAAGCCAAGCTCATCCTTGAGAATCCCATTGAGCAACTTGCTGTTCTGAGAGCACGAAGAGCTATTGACCTAACAGGGGTCAGCAACATTCACTGAAAAATAGAATTGAGGAGACTCACATCGGAATAAGCTGTCATCAAGGACCCTACACCCGCACGAACACCCTCAGCAAAAGGCCAGAGGTACAGCTCATGCAATGTGCGGTCATCAATATTAGACGAATAGCCCTTGGTAACAACACTGCTCATGCGGTGCATTTCCTGCTCATTGCCAATGTAATGCTTGATGGCCGCGATGGCGCCAGTGCTCTGCATGCCCTTCACAGTCTGGGCACCTCCAATGCCCTGCAGAGTGGGATCGGCACCGAAGCCTTCCCAGTTCCTTCCACCGCGCGGCTTGCGTCCAAGTGCTCCCACGGACGGTCCCAGGAGCACGTTGACTCCCTTGCCGCGAGCCTCTTCACCGAGCCCAACACCTCGCTCGTACATGAGGTCTTTGTTAAAGGTTGCGCCAACTGTAATACCAGGTGGGAAGGCAGTGTTGTGGTCTGAGTTGCGGATTCCCAGAGGACTGTCTTGGAGGCACAGGTTGGGAATACCTAGGCGAGGCACGCTCCCTGTCTGCCCTACGCAGGGTCCCATAAAGAAGCCAGTGCCTGTCGTCAGATTGACTTTCTCAGCCAGCGTCATATTGCTGACGAGACGATACGCCTTGGAGTAAGCTTCACTCCAGTCGGGAACCCAGCCCCCCGGAGGGGTAGGATAGTATGGAGGAGACTCATAGCCTTCTGTTGCTCTCTCGTGCAGGTGTGTAGTAGATTCAGATTCGTCTGGTACTTGGGAAGCCAGGAGAAGCGGGATTAAAAGAGAGACTAGAGCTAGACGTGCCCAAGGAGCCATGGCGATGGATTTGCAAGCAAAACGGAAAGTATATGGAAAAAAGATCGGATTTTGGCCAGTCAAGAGAATGGGTGCATTATTTCCCCCAGATTCGAATCCGCAGGATTCCAACTAATAGGATCCCCGGGGCCATAAGAAAACTACAGACGGGGGACTACTTGTAGAATCGGGGAAGGAGTAACGCCCGCGTGCCCGTCTCGGGGAAATGTATATTCACGCTTGGATGATCTTTGCTGGATTCGATGAGGATCGTCATGGGACGTCGATATTGCACTTGGCAGTGGAGTGAACACTGAGGATTTGTCGCAATCAAGGATCGACTCGTGACTACCTCCGTAGCATAGCCGAGGGTCCCCGGACAAGAAACCATATGCGGGTTCGGGGCATAACATAGATACTACTAGGTACCAAGTACTACTCCGTTTCCTGATTAGTCCCCGGACTATCCTTGCCCTAAAAGAGACAAGTGTCAGGGGTTCCAATAGTTAAATATGCAACCCAGGGTTGCAGGCCCCCTTTTCTGGAGCAACGGATCAAGTTAATTCCGTTAATAGTGCATCTAGGTTATTAGGTTATTACTGCAAATAGAACACGCGACACCGGCCCCGTTTGATCGACATTGAAATGGTGTTTGCTCATTTTCATCTGTTGTTGTACACGTACGTCCACGTGCTTAGACCTTGGTATAGCGCAGGTAAGGCTTGACCTCGCGAACTTCACCAAACTTCTTCTGTGCATCCGGGGTACTGACAGAGGGAGGCACGATGACATCATCACCAACGGTCCAGTCGATCGGGGTAGCTACACCTTTCTTATCAGCGGTCTGCAAGGAGTCGATGACCCGCAAAACCTCCGCGGAGTTTCGGCCCGTGGAGGCGGGGTACATCATGGTCAGACGGATCTTCTTGCTCGGGTCGATAATAAACACGGAGCGAATAGTAAACGCGATTTCCTTCTTCCCGATGCTATCCTGGTCGATCATGTCGTAGAGGAAGGCAACTCTGCGGTCGGCATCGGCGATGATTGGGAATTGGACTTCTGTCGAACCGACTTCGTTAATGTCCTTGACCCACTGGCCATGGGAACCGAGCTCGTCGGCACTCTGGAGAGAATCGCATCAGCTAAGGCCCTGTGAAAGTTGTAAATGGCGGGTGCTCACCAGTCCGATCATCTTGACCCCGCGTTTATCGAACTCATTCTTAAGTCGGGCAAAGGCGCCTAATTCGGTTGTACACACCTAATTATTTGTCAGCTCAGTGTCTTCATCGAGTATATTGGTGAGAGGTACGGGCGTGAAGTCTGCAGGGTGTGAAAAGAGGATGGTCCACTTATCACCGATGAACTCGTGGAAGTCAATCTCGCCCTGGGTGGTCAGCGCCTTGAAATTTGGGGCTATCTTATGTTAGCATGGTATCTTGGTAACTGTACTTCTATTGAGACTGTACCAGTTGAGCCCAGGCGCAGATGCGGCTGTTCCACGTTGGCCGAGAAGGTGCGGCGGAAAGCGGGTGCACGAGGCACATGTGCAGACCACGGGGCCCGTGGAGCAGCTCGGAATGCACGGAACATCTGAGGGCCAATTCTAAAAGCCATGATCGTTAAGAGTGAAAGGTGTAACCTTCCAAATTCGAGACCCCTTGGCCCATGAACCTGTCCACGCGTGCACGGGTGGACGTCATCAAGTCTGACTAAGCGACCCACAGGGCGGGCGCCGGCCCTACCTACGACTAGGCCAGGCCTAGGCGGCCCCAGGGCCTCGCCAGGTGTAGGTGCACGCTTCATAATTTACATTACATGGTATGGAGCGGCGTAAGAAGCGGTCAAGGCTCGTCGCCGTGAGCTAGTTAGAGACCTAGCTCATCCAGGCCAAAATCAGGCATTCAGACATCAATACTTACCGAAAATGGGTTTTTGACCCATGGCGTCTATACAGCTTCGTACGCCGGGGTCCGGCAAAAGTTCTTGATGTGGTGAACACAATTATTGCTCCTATCCTGATTGGACGTGTCCCCACCAAGCCCATCTTTATCTGCCCAGCTGGAATCAGCTACAGATCCTCGCAAACTCCAGGACACTTTTGAAGCCGTCGATTATGGCCATTATCCGTGTCGTCCTCTCTCCCATAGACTCCTGGTTTTACCGGAAGGATTTTACCAACCAAGAGCCATGAGGAGTCCCAAATAACTTGAGGATCCGAGTGGAATCCAACCATCTGTTTCTCCTCTGTTCGTCGCACACAGGTATGCCCGATCCAACAAATATTTACCGGTGCAATCAGCGCGGTTGATATTGCACTGTGGGATATTACTGGTCAAATCGAAGGCCAACCAATTTGCAAGTTGCTGAGCAATACCATTCGCTCCCAGGTAAAGGTCTGTGTGGATGTCAGATTTCTCTGTCCTCCGATGGCTCTTTTTTCCTCGGATTCGATGTTGGAACCAGGTCAAATTGGGCCCAACAACGCCCGAAATAGGGCACTCACTCATGCGTAAGCGCCGGGAGGCGCAAACCTAACGCGAAGAGGCTGTAAGCTCTATCATATACTAAGATTGAATCTGATACTGATTTAAAAAAGAAGGCTGCTATAGAGGCTGCTCGTCGTGAGCTAGAGACCTAGCGTATCCATAACCACGTGCGCCTCCAAGTGGAGGCAAGACTTACCGTAAGATACTATCCCCTACTATACCTTGCTTATATTATTATCTCGATCTCTCTATTAGAGTGATAGTGTCTTAGAACTCTAGTTAACATATAGATGATGGAGTTCGGTGTTGGGGGGAGCCCATGCCCGTGGTACTAGCTCGGCTGGCACTAGCTATTAAAAGACGGACGCTACTATAAGGCTACGTAGTGTTCCGGTTGCCCTAAGAGCCGTGGTCGAATATGTGGTCGACTATAGAGTACTCTATAGGTTCCACTCTACTTTTAAAGAGAGTATTTTCTTACGAGTCCAGGTCAACGGGGTACGGATAGTCAACTACTCCCAATAGGGCCGAAGCGAACCCCATCCACCGCGAGGCCTCTGTCCCTAACAACGAGGCTAAGCGGCCCGGTGCTAATGCTCCCGATTAGGACGCCATAGATGGCCTCAGTACGCCTACTCCACTTTCCCCTCCAATTAAAGAAGAACGATCTTACCGGGGGGGGGGGGGGGGGGGGGGGGGGTC
>CAJVRC010000845.1:798477-845149 GCA_911456345.1 Penicillium egyptiacum
ACGACAACCAGGTCCTGCTGGAGCAGAATGAGGAGCTCCTTTATTAGTCTGTGGTATTAAATCTCGAACCAGCAGACTTGGGAATGCTTCAATATGTGCATTCCTTACCTACGGTCAACCACTTGACGTTCTTCAGTTACCACCTAAAAAGACTACCTAACTGAATATTATCTATCGTCAATTTACTAGGCTTCGAACTTGTGGAACAGGAAATACTATGTAGGTGTACTGCAATGGAGACGTAATCGCTGTGCAACTACAATGAGATGGACATGAGCACAAAATGTAACGATCATGAAATGCCGCGGAAAAAAAGGGGAAAAAAACACGCCAGGGTATATATGATCAGAACATAGAACTCCTCTTTTTTTCAAGCTTGGTAGCATTGTTTCCCTCCTTGTGGCGCCGGAACCCAAAGAAACTGCTCTTTTTCGGCTCGATTTGAGGTGTCGGCCTCGACGCCGCCGGGAGAGCACCGCTGCTGGTAGGATGTTGGTGGAACCCAACGGTAGACTGTGGTCGGGGTTGCGGGCGTGGTTGTTGTGGTCGCGACTGCATGAGGTGGGTGGAGGATTGGGCTCGGGGATCCATGCGCCCCTGGAGGTATGGGCCGTTGGCGCCGTGGGAATATTGTTGATGATAGGATGGACGGGCTGCGGGTTGGGAAGAAAGTTGGAATGAGGATTGAGAGTATTGGTGGAAAGGTTGAGGGGGTCCGGTATGCCGGGGCGGAAGGTGCGGCCTGGAAGATGGAGCCGGGGTATGCTGTTGCTTTCGCGCTTGCTCTTCTTCTTTTCCGTATAACTGCTGTAGGCGTTTGGTTTCTTTCTCGACTTCTGCTTCCCGCTGACGCCGTGCTTTTTGTTCTGCGGCGAGAACTTCCTGGGTTCGTCGCTCCTCTTCCTGTCTTGCGAGTTCGTCCTGTCGCCTCCTCTCTTGTGGGGCCGGAGATGAGGAGTTCGGGATGCTGAGCCGAGGCGGCGATGGCTTTCCACTCATTGCTGGCCCAGGAGGTCGTGTCTGTGGGCTCTTCCGGTCAATCCTGGGATCACTAGCTGGCGTGACCGTCGCTGCAGTTGCGGTTGGCCCTACTGTTTGCTTGCGAGCTTGGTTCGGCCCACCGGGGGTGATGTGAAAAGCCTCCTTGGCAGGCCCGAAGAAAATATCTCGAATTGCAACGGCAGCCAAGAGCAGCACGACCTCCAACCCCTTGAAATCTTCCATCTCGACGCGATAGAGATTGGGCTCGTAGAGAGTCAGCTCCTTCAGCCCTTGAAATAGAGCGACCGTGATATCTGGTTCACGGCTCTTTGTGCGCGTGTCGGGGATCGTGGAAGTCTTGCCGTGCAACAGACATGTCAAATCCTTTGACAGTTTCCCATCCTTGCGCCAGCTGAACCTCAACTTCGGAGTAACGTCTGCAAGGGAAGGATCGATCTGTGTCTGATCTAGCGCTGAAGCGGATGGAACCCGGAATGTCTTTTGTGGCATCTCAAATTCCCAGCGGGCTGGTTTGTTCCACGATTTGGTACGATATTTCACTGTGATCTTTTGGTCAGGGTTGTAGAGCTGGATGGTGAACTCGGTAGGGAGGATAGGTTCTGGGGCCGGTACAGAGCCGCCATTTGCTCGTATTGCGTCCGCCGACAGACTCGGTTGGGTCCAATCTGGAGCTACAGCGACCTCGCCATAGACAACGTCTGTTACATAAGGGTCGTACAGCGCGACTCCATAGCGGTTTTGTGATGTTGGGGAGGCGGGGTCAAGCGCGCGTAAGGAGTAAGCAGGTTCGGGGTCATTTCCATGTTGACTATGGTATATTGTGCTGATCTGAGGTTGTTTTGAGTTGTTCTTGAGGAAGAACGCTGTCCCGCGGTCAGTATGATAATCTTCAAGTGGGTGATGACGTAGCCTGCACTAGGGAAAAACGAGGCTACGCTAGTCCTTACAACGTACTGGGTAAATTTTCATCAATCATCTTGTCATGTGGAGTGCCAATGTACAACTCAGCAAGAGACTACCCAGGTGGTTATGTGCAGGAGTTATATCGAGAGCTTGCACGCGGGAGTGAAGTCTGCGCCACGGGATCTTAGTGATCGGCACCTAAAAATAGAAGGCCTGTCCCGCTGATTCGTATAGTTTTGAAGGCACCAGCATTTAAAGCGCCTTAGAAAAGATATCCAGGATCAAGCTATGAGAAATGCAGGCAACGGCGTTCTATGCATGACATCAAGACCTCGGCTTTTGCCCTTTGTCACTTCTCCTTTCTTTCCAAGGTTGACTTGCCCACACATGTCCTGAGCTCTGTCTCTTCCACCTTAATGCGACACAGTTTCGCTAAAAGGACAAAAATGTTGTCCCTGCAGGGCCTTCCCCATGCAGTGCTGCTTAATGTGACCAGCACACTTTCCGTATGCGACGCCATGGCCCTGTTGTAGCAAAGCCGTGGAATACATGCTCTATGTGATGTGAAAAATCGTCAGAAATATCACAAATTGCAGATTGGCCGAGAGAAGTACCCGCGTGCTTGGACGGTGGACTTCAAGCTGGCTTAGACACATTACTTGCGATCTTGCGAACCCCCTCCCTTGGAAGCTATCTTCATCGTTTGGACCTCTACGGAACCGGTATGGTTCAGTTTGATGATAACTCTGGAAGGTCCATTTCAGACTCTGGGCTTTCCCCCGAGGATATCGACAGACTCAAGAAAGCAACCAAAGACGCCGGCTTCTAAGACCTCTAGGAGCGTGAGTCGATCTTATCTATGCTTGCACGAAACCCTATTGAATTCCGGTAAGCTTTTATTTCCTCTAGAAATTTTCCACGGGTTTCTTGGCTCTGTTTGCTCACTAGGGATACAGATCTTATACAAGCAATCAGACACTCCAGTTTAAGGATGCCGTCATTACGCTGTTAGTTGTAGCTCCCCCGAATCTCGAATCTATTTCGATGTATCCATTACAGAGATATGTTCAATCCCTATCACCTGGGACATACAAAAGGGTAAATCTTCTCGAAAGATTGCTATGTCAGGCCTCCACTTTCCCAGAATCGGTGCCACACTGCCAAAATTTACGCAACATTAGCTTCCACCCAGATGATGCTATTGGACGTATGCAACGAGTATATGGAAGACCTATATTATCATCGACTCAACAGGTTCGGAAACTAGCAGCCATTGAATCGGTGGCTTTCAAGCTGGCAACTTGGAGCAATGAAGCCGGAGTACCGCCTCCTCCCCGCTCCGCCAACTATAGCAAGATCAGCTTTACGCACTCTGCAATGAGGACCTGGGACCTTTGCCGTATAATTGAATCCGCCAAGACTTTGAAAAGTTTTACTTCCACTGTTGGGGGTCGTGCTTATGGAGGCATACCCTTTTCATGCGTAACTCCGATACTCGAGTCGCTTTGGATGCATCGCCAAACCCTAGAAGAACTCAATTTGGATATAGAGGGCCATTCACCTCGACGGGAACTCTATCACGAGGAATATCAACCTAGTGAAGAGTTTCTTGAAGGAATGACCGAGGACGAGCAGAAGGAATATAAGGAGCAATGGGCCGACGAGCTGCATGAGATAGCTGCCCCAGAGACCGCACCGCAGCGCGTGTCCTTGAAAGACTTTCCACAACTCAAGCATCTTAGTATTGGAGCTCATACACTATGCTGTCTAGCTTGTGGCACGGGAGATGGCAAGGGCCGTATTGACTCAAAATATTTCAGTCTGGTTGATCATCTCCCATTTACCCTGGAGTCTCTCCGGATTTACGGGCGCGGACAAGCCGTGGATGATCCCTATCTAGAGTACGAATCTGATCTGGATGTTGATACCCAAATTGAGCAACTCGCGCGCGAGAAGGACGCAAAACTGCCAGGACCGAAGATGCTTGAAGGCGTTGATCCTCGTATTCCAAATGAATTCACTGTGAAGTATTGGAAGGATGAAGATGACCCAGAACTTTTCTGGAGAGACCCAGACGACAACAGATTTGATGATATTGATGATGACCTTTGATAATCTAGTCTATGAATCAATGTTGTCACCAGTCTAACTGTCGCAGTTTTCCAGGACCGATCATTTTGTGACCGTGCAAGCGCTCCCTCAAGGAGAATGTCTACATTGCGGATTCGACTAGTACTGGGTCTGAATTCGGAGGAAGGAAGGGCTCATATGTGTACTTAGTCGTAAACTCATCAGGTACGTACCTAACCTGGAAGGCAATGTTATATTAACCCATCGATGTGTAGCTTCTAAAATTCATAATAGTACGGAGGGTCAAAAGTATGACTTAGCTGTGCTTGAGCTTGAAACCTATAAAGAATCCAAAAGTAATTAGTCGACAGACAATCCAGTGATTAAATTAGTACAAATGTATAGAGAAGGTAATATGATCTGTGAGCACACACAATAATACGGCTGGCTAGTCACAACGCACCTGGACATCAGGAAGCAACCATGGACGTCTATATGGCACAAGTTAGTCACAATGGCCGTTTGACAGGAATAACTTAGTTGCTTGCCAAGTATATCATGGGTAGTCTTCTTAGAAGGCAATAACTCACTAAGCCGTCGAATTAATAAAGCCAGTCCCGGTGGCCTCCTGACATATGGCTGCCTGTAAAATCCAAATTAGTCATAATGGGGGCTCAAGGGAATGACCTCGGGACCTAGCTGCTTGAAAAAGATACTATGTGTAATCTTTTGGATAACGAATCAAGTCAAATCTAGACGCGTTAGTATGGAATCCAAGTCACCAAGGGAACGGGAGTAGTAAATCTAGCTCACTATGCGGGTAATCGTCAGCCACAGTATATTGTGGACCTATCGTCGAGATGTATCTATAAAATTCCGATTGGTGACACGAGAGCGGAGAATAACTTAGCTGCTTGGTAGGGAAACTATGTGATGATGTAGAATATCGACGGGCCTAAGCTTCGTTAGTTACCGAATCTATGTTCCCAGAAAGGGCCGTAAGTAACTTTGCCATTCAGTTAGTCGTTAGTTGGATCCCTATATGGGGAATTTGTTCGCACGGAACCTAATTCAGTCTGTTAGTATCTTTATGTGCATCGGGAATGGCCCACCTGATGTTGTATGATCTATAAGAAGGTAGAGGTGGAATGCCCTGGGACGATATATGGTGTAGTAATCTCTAGATCTCTTTAGTAAGGGAGGGAAAGGGGCGAGGGTAAGAGTTATAAAAGGACTTAGCCTTAAACGGGTAGTAGGTTATGTTCGGATCGGTACTCATTGTCCAATCCCACGATGTCCTAGTTTGGTATGCTATGCGTTAGCAATGATCGTCTTGCTGGAGGCCTTCCACCTGGGATATAAGAAGATATGATACCGGTACGTAAATGGTCCTAGAATAAAAGTGTCAGTGTCTATCCCGCAATTGAATGGAAGAGGTACTCAGCGGATGATTCGCAGTCCACATATAGTAGGTGGAAGACAGGCGTTACGTCTATCTTGAGCTGGAATGCTGGCGATGGGATCAAAAGCGAGGGGACGGAAGCCATTATATAGACAATCATATCTAGACAAAGGGGAGCGCAGCTTATGGTTGTTCCACTCAAGTCCTTTCTCGGCATCCTTGTCGAGGCTATGGCAAAGTGTTTTATCGTGTTTCTGACGATGAAGAAGCTCATTGTTCACAACCGAAGATAAAGAAGATGTAGAGCAAGTGGAAGACTCGACAATGACTCGACAATGAAGGCCTTGACATACTATACTGCATGTCAGCTTTGTTCTATTGTCTGCTGAAACAGCCACCGAGGGTTAAAATAGCCCAAGGGACTCAAGAACCAAAGGGAACTGGGGTCAAGAAACCAACAGACAATGGAACAAAAAGCCTTGCTGAATATCCACGGAATTGTTTTTGGTTTATGTCAGATCTATCAACTATATACTGGCTCTATCTTTTGTAACCCGTCGCAAAACCTTCCCAAGGTTGGAATGCGACAACTGAAAAGTACAATAGCAATGTCCATCAAAGCAGATTTTTGTTCACTGCCCAGTTCATACCCGGACCCCATTGACCTCCTCACCTTCGGTGACCTTAGTCGCCTCCCGTTCAGCAGTGCTCATCTGCAATCCCTGGTCATCCCAACCCTGGGTGCCCTTCTTATACAGCGTCTTCTGTTCCTCCCGACTAGCCATAGGTCCAGTCTTGCCCCGGCGCTGCCGTGAGTCAATTGTCTCCTCAATTGAAGCATTATCACCATCCAGCGGGTATCCCTCCAGATCGTCTGTGTGTATTTCTTCGCTGAAAACGAAAGTGCGGTACTCGGTGTTGGACCAGCCGGTGCCTGCGAATGTAAAACGGCGTTAGCTTATGATTTCCCTCAATCGTAGGTCGTCACATACCCTGGAACTGGCTGCTGTCTTCCCAGTCCTCAGTGAAATAGTGCAGGAAACCGCCGTGCGTGACCATGACAATTTCCTTCTCTGGGCGGGCTTTCAGCCAGCGACGGGCTGCACGAGCACGTTCCTTGAGGGCTTTGTTGGTTGGGGCGTAGCGACCGGATAGCTTTTTGGGACAAATGTGAGTATACCATGTGCTGAATACTGTTGAGGCGACCCCCAAGTTGCAAAAAGAGTGAGGAACATACCTTGTTATTCCACCCATCTTGCACGAGATCCAGATCAACTCCCGTCTTGAATTCCTCCTTCAGAACAGAAGGATCGCTCCCAGTATCACATGGAACGTCCGAGGTCTCCTGAATATCAGGTAGGGCAATAATCTTCAAGTCCGGATTTGACTCGAAGACCGGCGCAAAGCTCTCGAGCGCAGTATAGAGAGTGCGACGGAGGGGCGAGGCGGTCACCAGGTCGATATTGGCGTGGCGGGGGAAATTCGCGCGGAGTGTTTCGCATTGCTCGTGGCCGAGGTCGGTGAGGACGGGGTCTTGGATGATGTGGTTGGCCGTGCTAACATTGTGCAAGCCCTGTGATTATTTATTAGCTCGACTGAGCAGAGAAGAGCCATGTTGCAAACCAACTGTCGAGGCTCAGGGAGTGGTTGCGACATTGTCACGATATGGACATACTTGGGCGTGGCGGACGCAGTGAATAATTGGGGCCATTTTCGATATCCAAGGGACTGTCGGAAATAAGCTGGTCAATTCGAGGTTAGAAACTTGCGGAGTTGCAGATATTGAAGACGTGAAAGTGCTTATCGTGGGACGTGGGGGTGATAGCGGTGGAGGGCTTGAACAAGGGGCCCACGGGGTACGCCCACGGAAATCGGAGTGCCTTACAGAGTATTTTGCTCCCAAAAATAATTCGCGAGGAACGCAGATATGTGCGAGAAACAGAGATGTAAAAGTCAGGGAAGTAAATGTTAAGAGTCATCAACCCCCGGACCTCAGCAGTCCGATTTGGTCATATAAATTTGCGGAGCGCCACATCATCAAGCGAACCACAGCCATGCACTGGAGTCCGATGAAGATCTATAAACTGTGATTTGTCTATCTTAAACCTCTTTAGATGCCTAGTGGAAGCCGAGTACTCCGTACTTCATGAAAAGTATGCTATTTGCACCATGTGAGATAGAATGCCACCATCACATCAATGAAGTATAGAACAAATGGGTATGTATAGGTAAACAATGGAATCTGACAACCTTCTATGCGACGCCAAATCCTTGGGCGTTTTCGAGAGCCTTGTCAAGCTTCTTCGCCAAGGTCTCCTTTGACGAGTACTCTGGCAAAAGCAAACGTCCGAAGCACGTTAAGCTGGTAGGAAGACGCTAGAAGAACAATCAGTATGACAGTCCATATTATGGAGGTTATAGAAAGTGGCAGGACTTACCAAATCCCCTACGCCGTTTTTTTGGATTACAAACATAATGCTTGGTATCCCGTTGACGGGAACACGGTCACTAGCAGTGACGAATTCGAGTAACTGGGCCCTTTTTTCATTAGGGTACTCCTGGATAATATCCCAGAAGTCACGAATGACGCGATGATCAGGCCCGAATCCGCCCTCGTAGCGGGTATGGTTCTCAAGCTCTTCTACGTCAATCGATTGAATGCCTTCTACCACGGTTTTCAGGGCTTCCGGGGAGAAGATGGACAGAGCCGATCGGTCCAGGCACGTGTTGAACCCCCTCTGGAAGGCTTCAAACTGTGGTCGAATGGATTTGTCTGTGAGCCAGAAGATGTAATCCTTGACGAACTGATGTCGATTTTTATTGGTCACAAGAGCGGCCTCTTCCGCTGGGGGTAGAGGGGACTGAAGTGATATGGGCTCAGACACTGATTTGGCGGTGATGTCTGACACGGGTTCACAGGATGTGACACCGGTAGCCTCCTCGACTGCCATCGAGGTTGGTGATCTCGATATCGCAGGGTCGCAGTAAGCTGGCACATCGATCCATGCGCTGGAGCCCGCCATAGGAGCCGGGTCCGTGACTTTTATTTTGCTTGCAAGAGGCCACGCCGCATCACGACTAACCTTTTGCATATCGATTGTCTGTATACTCCCGAAGGCTTCGAAGCTGAACTCGTAAGTCCGGGTGAAAATATCGCCGACATCGCCATCTTTCCACGCCAGTAATGTGTCGAGCCCTTGACTAAGCTCCGGCCACCCATCTCGAATATGGTCCAGATGCTTCACCTTTAGACCCAACATTTTGCGGTAGAAAGCAGTGGGAAGATTCACGGGGAGGGTCAGGCCGTTGTAAATTGCAATAGACATCAACAGACCGATAAGTTCGAATTTGTAGAGAGGTTCCAATGAACACGGCTGGAACCAAGACACGCGGTGTCGAGTGTCAACTGTGAACATGCCGTAAGATGGGTCGAAGGCTTGACCCATTAGCAAACGGAAGAACTCTTGTTGAACACCACCATGGTCAAGCCCTTCTTCTCCTTCATCCATGCCCATTTGCACCTTCAGGGGTCGCATCAGTTCTCGCTTTTCACGGCGCCATAATTGGCTCAGAGCATCGGAGAGAATATTGTCTCGGCGGACAACGAGAACAAGGTAGGTGGACATGGATGTTTTCATGCGGGTGAGGAGTCGAGGATCATCGGAAATTCGAATAGCGCCGAAGGCAGTCTGAGTGACGTGTCTCGTGGTGGTCATAGCAGCCTCATAGGACTTGGTCATGGCAGAATAGTTCAAAGCACGGAAATAGATCACGAGAGAGGATGGAGGGAAAAGGAAGGAATATGATAGCAGATGCATGGTTCGGTTGTTCGGGAGGCCTCCAACCCATGCCACGGGCATATCTAATGGGTCCAGCCGCTCTGTGAGAAGAGGTGTATGGAAGTCTTCGGGCAAAAGACCTAACCGGGTTCGTTCTTTGTACATTGAGGCTAGAATCTGAATGGCACCACCGGCTGGGCTGCTACGAGCCATCTCAGGGTTGCCATCCCATTCACGCAGGAAAAGAGTCCGAAGCCACTCAACAATGAGGGAGGCTGGGCTAATGGACCCGGCGGGTTCATCGCTGGCAGCAGTATGAGAGATGTGGTGCTCACTAAGATAGTCAACCACGCGGTCCAGCACGCTGGGTCTCCGTTGTTTTGGTACATCTAGGCTGTACACTTGGCGGGCCTTGGAAATTTCATGGTACGCCAGTCGTGCAGTGAGAGCCCGCACAAGGCGATTAATGAGGCGGAGACCTAACTCGTGCTCGAATCTGTCCGTCACCTCGATAGCTTGCTGAGCATTCTTCGAAGGGAGCTTGCGCATGTCCGACAGTGAAGCTACAGACCCAGCGGCACGCATCCGAACCACTGCTTTCCAAGTCCCCAAGTCAATATTAGGCACAAAGCTGACCAAAGTGAACAAGGCAATCGTGGCAATGTAGGCGGCATCAGCATCCGACAGATGATCTTCACTGTCAGATTCAGACGTTCGTCGGGGAACGACCGGAGGGGCCGCAGGTCCTGTCATGGTCGAACTGCGAGATGATCGGCGCGATGGCCGTCCAGAAGAGGTAAACCCCCGCGGGGGAACAAAGAGCTTGTCCAGAGAGCTCCATAGGCTATCTAGCGCAATATCCCATGGGCAAATCGTAAATAGGCGCTGCAGTGATAAACGCAGACGGGAAACGTCAAGGCGACTGAACGTAGCCCCGATCATATCCGTTGACTCGCTACTAAAGGAGCGCAAAATCTGACTGGGGCTGCTGAACACGAAAAATGCACTTTGAGCAACGAACGGGAATACTTCACGCTGACGCATATTTGCAAAACGCCAATCCGGCTGCTCAAAGCTGCCAGCGCACTGGATACTATCAAGTTCTTCCTCCCAGCAATCAGCGTCTTCCGCAGATTCAATCATGACCTGTGACAGACCATCGATGATCTCGGGGGTAAGATGAGTGACCGTCTGAGCGAGCGGAATCATCTCTGGCCAGTCTTGGACAGGAGCTTGCTTTGTTTTGCGCTCACTGGGAGATTGGGCAACCGAAGGAGGGAGAGGGAGAGGAGGCACGGGCTCCCTGCTCCTCTTACTATTGATAGGAGATACTTCATCCAGCAGCTTCTGGCTATCCCAGGAGACACGTCGTTGACCTTTGCGGTGTTCCTTCAGAGGAACTGGATCGACGTCGCCAATTCTCCCGCGGTGCTTTTGCGGACGGTGCTTTAACGCTGGTGGTGAGGGTAAGCTAACAAACTCATCAGAGGAAGCCACTGGGAGCTTCTTGTTAAATTCAGGTTTTCTTTTATCGTCAAGACTTGAACGTGGACTCTGGCGCCAATGGTCAACATCGGAGACTGATAGTCGTTTGACATGTTGATTCTGAAACTTGAGCTCGACCGCGGAAGGTTGAGGTGCTGGTGTTCGCGACGAAGGAGTACGAGGTTGAGAGCCAGGGTAGTTAACAAGCGTGGAACTTCCTGGAATTTTGAGGTCTCTGTCTGGAACTTTATCGGCATGGCAGTGATGCTTCTCGGCAGTAGGCGGATAGTTTGCGGCTCCCGGTGCAGGCGCTTCGGACTTTGGCTCCAACGTATCTGGAGCACGGCGAAGGGGAAGCCATTCGACCATACGGAGTGAGATTGTATCGAAGAGGTTCTGTGTAAAAGACTTGGGGTCTTTTAGTTGTTGCTCCGCGGTATGGTCAAGGTCCCGAATATAGCTGCTACCAGTACGAATTTGGGAGGAAGAACCCCCTTCTTTCACTTTAGACACGGGTGATCTATTTTGCGCAGGCATGGACACGTCGCTGGCCGGGTGGTCTTCATCGTACTGATCCGCTTTTGGCGACCTATTAGCGGCTGCCGTCTGTGCTTGAAGTGTACGGGTTCGGCGCAGGGAAATCCGATGGTAATCTTCGGCTGTCAATTGTGGTGGAGGCTTAAGCACATTCAGACATAAACCGGTCTCCGGGTCGTCCAAGCTGGCGAGGTAGCACGCCAGGGTCCTGGCACTCAGTTCTGTGTATCGACGATATGGACCTTCACTGAGTCTTCGGCGATGACTGGCACATGTAGAGGTTCGACATCCTGGATCATCGCAGCCATAAAGCAGTTGAGCTTTATACCTTTTCCGCCAAACCAATTAGTGCCATTCAGTGTTAGGTCGAGGCCCAGCATTTGGAGTTCCACTCACCTGCGCACTAAGCCGTTGAATTTCCGTCTTCGATCATCGCGATACCGTGGTAGCACTTTTGAGGGGTCGGATACCTCAATAGTATTCTGTGCGAGCACATCCGGTGCGTTTGGTGGAAGCTTTGACCGATAACTGTCAGTTCGCTCGTGGCCGGGGGATCGCGCGATGTCTGGGTCGTCGATGGAACCTCCGCGGAGCCTTGTCATTTTCAATAGAGTAGCATATCTGACAGTGTGAAGATAGTTGTATGCGAGGATTAGCGCTAGTGATGTGCTCGTCTTCACGCGTTGAACAAATGCGACCAAGACACTCTAGCTCACCCGATACCGTAGTAAGACGACGATGCCTCAGGCAAGTTATATCCACTTTTAGGGTCGGAGCTGTCGGAAGTCAAATAGTCCGGCGGACATTGGGTTTACTCAGCCCGACAGCCTTTTCGCGGGTTACTAAGCCGTGTACGATGCCACGCTTACCGGAATAGTACTAGTACCATTTCAGAGAGGCTTTAGTCGCTCGATAAGAAACATAATTCAGAGGCAGATCAACTCTGGACAACGGCCGATCGAGTTGCATAAAGACTGACTCGCAGGACCATTTCCTTGCAAAAATTCTTCTCCTTTACATCCATCTGGGTCTGATCACTTTCATCTACTTTGATCATAAATCTGCATTCAGATCATCAAAAAATCACTGAAATCGGGCCAAGGCAGAGCCTTCATATGTACCCCGCCTACAACAAATATTCATCCCACAATCCACAAGGGAAGCCTGCCGTTTCAACTACCCACGATTCTCGAAAAAAGACCGATATGTCGTCGACCAACCAAGACGCAGCCTCGCTGCAATACACTTGCAACACCTGTCTTGTTGCTTTCCAACGCAGCGATGCGCAGAGAGATCACATGCGCAAAGACTGGCAGTAAGTCTTGAATTCCAATTTTTTAATTTTTTTTTTTGGTTCTTTTTTTTGCGACTTCAGAAGCTGATTTGATCTAGTCTATACAACATGAAGCGTCGCATCGCTTCCCTGCCACCCGTCACTCTCGAAACTTTCAACGAAAAAGTTCTTGCCGCCAAAGCTACATCCAACGAGGCCGCCGCCAAGGCTTCGTATGAAAACACTTGCCATACTTGCAATAAAGCATTCTACAGCGAGAATTCGTACCAAAATCACATCAAGAGCTCGAAGCACAAGCAACGTGCGGCTAGCCTACGTAAGGATGGCGACGCTGCCTCCGTTCAGAGTTCCGCTTTCTCTCTCGGGGAACCCGTGACCAAGTCCGACAATGACGTCAGCAAGGTCACCGAGCACTTCAAGACTGCTACCATTGATGAAGAAGAAGATGAGGATATGGAATCTGACATCAAAAAAGACGAGTTCTTGCCGTCTCGCTGTCTCTTCTGCAAAACCGACTCAACTGATATTCACACCAACGTGGACCACATGCGCATAGACCACGGCATGTTCATCCCCGAGCAAAAATATTTGGCGGATCTCGATGGCCTCGTGAACTATCTCTACCGAAAAATTACCGACAACTTTGAGTGCCTTTACTGCCACGCCATCAAAAACGACGCACAAGCCATCCAAACCCACATGCGCGACAAGAGTCACTGCATGATTGCTTTCGAATCAGAAGAAGAGCAAGTTGAAATCGGCCAATACTACGATTTCCGGAGCACCTACTCCGACGATGAGGATGAATCCACTGCCGAGAGCGGCGGCGTCAAGGTGAACGGCGATGGAGACGACCAAGGTTGGGAAACCGACAGTTCTGCATCCTCTATCGATGAGGACGAGCTTGACTCATACCGAAACGCATCAGGTGCCTACGAGGCAGACTATGAGCTCCACCTTCCATCTGGAAAGAGTGTCGGTCATCGTTCACTTGCCAAATACTACAGACAAAACCTCCACAAATACCCCTCAGCCGCCGAACGAGCTGCCCGCCAGCTTGCCATTGCGAATGGAGAAATCGAGGAGGAAGAGCCCCGCGGCCGCATCAGCCATCACCGCGCTCTTACCACTCGTGCCAACGGTGGCCTGGGCCTGATTAAAGCTACCGAAGAACAAAAGGAAGCTGCTCTCACTGCCGAGCGCCGCGAGAGAACTCGTGCCCTTCGCCAAGAGAACCGTTACGTCGCCCGCGTCCAAAGAGCCAACAATCACCAGAAGCACTTCCGGGTATGTTCGACCTGTGCTCTTCTTTTGTTTTGCAAAACTAACTTCCCACCAGGATCCCCTTCTGCAATGATCGCTTCATCACAGCACCAACGGGAAGTCACCAATCGACCTGTTTCCATTCACGACATCGTCTTTTCGACGTCACCGACGAAACATTCGCCAATACTCGCAATACATCGACAACAATCGCAGCTCTTCAGACTTGCACGCTGGTTACTCCCGTGCTGCGAGCTGCTCGACTTTTGGCAACCTTCGGGCTTGTGCAAGCCCTTCGATTCAGAAACGAAACAACCAAGTGAGGTACTCTTTCCGAGCCGGGCCATTTTCTCAAATGAGTTTTTCAACCCGGTCGGTTTTAACGAGGCCTCACGGAACATTGGACAACTTTATAACGGACATATCTATGGATAGCGGTTACATGTTGCATATACCTTTTGTTACAGCTGTCGTCATTGTGTTGTCATCTCTTCCTATTATCTGGAGGAGTCTTTTGGAAATAGCGTTCATATATCTAGCCTCAGAAAATCAAAGCGAATCTGCTCAATATCTGTGTCTTGAGGCATGTTGTCATAATTGTAGTTGTAACCGCCTGTATATTGACCTATTCTGGGATCGGTATCTCCACCAACGTTGCGTTTAAACACACCATTGCTTTCCAAGGTAGGCTATGAGGTCAGTGACTGAAATCTATATACCCCTAAAGAGTTCGTACGACAGATCAAATTGCCACGCGAAAATTAAGAGATTTTTGGCTTCCTAGTTGGCTTATACGGTTACAACGCAATGCAAATACAGCCCGGGGGCGCTTTTAAATCTCATTAACACAGGCGTAATTGTAGTAGTACGGATAGTTTCATTGAACTAAATACATGTGTAACGGCTCATCGAAGTAACGGCTGGTCCTCCGAGGGACCGCCATCAGACTTTGAAGCTTTGCCATGCTTCTTTCGGCGGCGCTTTCTTTTTGATTTTTCGTGGCCACCGCCGGGGTTTTCTGAATTTGCGTCATCGGTGTCAAGGACTGCACCATCGGTATGGTGGTGTTCGCGATGGCGATGATGGCCTGGTGGATGGGATTCACCTTCTGAAGAACTGGTGCAATTTGCATGAAGGACAACTTTGCGAATACCATTGACATCCACGACCTGTTCTGTGATGCTTCCACTGCGTGCCGGTCCGCGGTGTTGGTAAATAAAGCCTGGTGTGCCAGACGATTCAACACTGCCTTCGTCACTGCTAGCCTTCCGCGTCGACCCAGAACGCGGTTGGTTTTCGGAATCGTCGCGCAAGGCAACACTACTGGCCGCCCGCGTCGACCCAGAACGCGGTTGGTCTTCATGTTCCTCACTGACAGCCTCGGGAATGGAGACTTGGGGAAGGTCTTTGTATTGCTGAGCACCGGTGCCTTTGCTCACACTGTCATTCGAAGTCATGGTGCCGTAGCCAAGTTTCAGAGCATGCGTACCATCTTTGGCGTCTGTTCCAGCGGAGTTGAGCAAGCCCGCGCCTATGCCACCTTGATATCCGGTAGAAGAAGGTATGAGCTTTTGGGAGTCGGAGGTGCTTTGTCCGGACTCGAAGTCGGTTTGTGCGGAACGGGACGGAGACGTGCTGTTACGCTTGATCTTGACGGCATGGTAACGGGTTTGGCGAGGCCTACTGGCCAGGTTTGAGGGCCCGAGATGTTTTAGGTGCTCTCGAATCTCATCTGGGGTGCCGACTTGTGTGACACTTTCATTTGTTGAGTCAGGATTGACGTCGGGGTTGGTTTTGCGAAGTTGGAAGCGGGGAAGGGGTGTTTCCACGGAACTGCGGCGTCGAATCAAGTCAGAAGGCTTGGGGAGTGACGAAGGTTGTGTGGGATCCACGTCAATCAAGTCACCATCGGTGATAACAGAGGCGTTCAAAGGAGGCTCCTCGACAATCTTCCCTTTGGCAACACGAGACTTAGGCGCAGGTGTCATTCGTCGGATGGCTTTGTGGACATCGATAAAGACGTCAGATTCGTCAATGATCTCTTCTCCGATCAGTTCTTCAATGACATCTTCCAGGGTGACAACTCCAAGAGCGCCACGATCCTCACTAGGATATTCAGAGACAAGAACCATATGGGACTTGCCCTCTTGGAAGAAATTCACAATATCAAGACAGCTGGTTTCAGGGCGTGTTTCAGGAAGTGTAGCCAAAGCAAAATCGCGCACCCGTTTGCAATCTTCCGGGTCGTATGTAATGAGCATCTTGACAAGGAGCATACCAACGAAATTCATCGGATTCTCAGGAGCGTGGATGGGAATGCGGGAATATCCTTGGGAAAGAATGTGGTCCATCGTGCGTTCGTCCAAGACAGTGTCGGCCGACATAGTGAAGACATCTTCCATTGGTGTCATGATGCTGCCTACTGACTTCTCTTTGAGGTCGAGAACTGCACTGATAATGGTCACTTCATCAGAGTTGAGTTGCTCCCCGGCTTCGCCCAAGGTTTTGTGGAGTGTGACGAGCGTTTTCAATCCGGCCTTTTTGTAGATAGTACCATGGTCCTCTCCAAGGAGCCTATCCAGCAATTTGGCGATTGGCCAGGCGACTGGGGACATAATGTACATCAACACCAAGACACAAGGTGCCATCCAGGCACCAATGGGAAGACCATAACGAACGCAAATAGACTGTGGAACAATCTCGCCGAAGATGACAATCAAAGCAGTGCTTCCTAGCACCGCCGGCCAACCACCACCGAGTGTTCGGTCCAGGACGATGGGTAAGGTTTCGTTTGTGATAACATTGCTGAGGAGGAGCGTGACAAGGACCCAATGTTTTCCGTGGTTCAAGAGATTGAGAACGCTAGTAGCATTTTTTCTTTCGTGCCCTTCGCCGGATGTCTTGATGACTTGGAGATAAACTTCATCCTGTACAACGAAGCAATCAGGGATGTCAGCCTGGTTCATCAGGGAAATTGTAGCCGCATTGGAAAGAGCTGACCTGTCCCATCAAGGCAATAGTAAGACCCGCAAATGCTCCACCGCTCAATACAAGGGCAGCTGAAAATCCCAAGTAAAGCCATAAACTCGGATCGCTCGGTTCCTTTGGTGGTTCTGTGTCGCGGGATGACAGAAAAAGAGGTGAGAAGATAGGCGCAGCAGTGGTGAAAGGAACTTGCGCTATGGCGACGAGGACAAGCTTGGCCAGACTCAGCATCAATGGCCGAGCGGCAAACGAGCTGTATGGTGAAGAATTCATAAGAGGAGAGTGATCAATGGGACATGCTGTGATGTAATGGGTAATGACCGTCGGTCGCGGCCGGGAGGGGCGAATCGCAGATGGGGCAGATGGGGATGGGGCAGATGGAAGGGGGGTGGGGAAATAGATGAAGGCAACGAGAAGGAAGGAGGGAGAGGGGGGAGGTCCTTGAGATGGTTAGAGAACCCGAGGAAGCAGTAGGAGGACAACAACAGAGTGAGCAACCGAGCAGGAGCAGGATGGCGGAGATCGGGGGTCGGCAGGCCGGACGGCTTACTCAGCCTACCTCAGCCTCAGCATCAGCTGGAGTTGGAGCCCCCAACCTGCATGCTGTTGACCGCCTCGGTGATGTCCGCTGCCTCCGCCGTCTGGAAATCCGCCACCTGGCGCTCAAGGTTGCCCACTTTGCCCCAAGTCTGCTGGAGTTCGATGCCCGATACCACAGACTCGCAAAAGAGCTCTGCGTTGTGATCCAGCAGAGCTCGGTTGTTGTCCTCCATTTTTTCGACCTTCTGGTATAGCGACTCTCCTTCGTCAGCCAGGTCGTAAACTGCTTCCTTGAGGTCCTCGACCTCCTTCTCAAGTTCCTCCTTCTCCCTCGCAAGATGAGCCGCCATGCACTCCAATTCGGCGTGCTGGACCTGCAGTTTGTTATACCGGTCCTGCAGCCTCTTGCCGGCCCTGAAATAGCCGTCCCTCTGCTGCACACACTCGACGTAATCTTTTGTTTCCGCTTGCATCTCGCCGTCAAGCTTTTGGTGTGCTTCCTTCTCGGCCTGTAGCTCAGCGGTAACCTTGGCATTGGCGGTCCGCAGCTTGCCCAGCTGCGCTTCCTTGGCAGCGAGGTCGTCCTCCAGGGAATTCTTTTCCTGGGCCGCTCCTCCAGCTGCCTTACGCTGCTGGGCCAGCGCGGTCTCTGCCTCTGTCTTGAATGCCGCTGTTGCCTTCGCCAATTTCCCCTCGTAATCAGCCTTGGCTGCCATCAGCTCCTTTTGGTAAGTCTGCTTCAGCAAATTGACACACTCCTCATGCTGCTGGTCAGCAAACTCCATCGTGCTCCGCACGGCATCCCTCACTTGCTGCTGGGCAAGCTTATGGGGGACGTCGGGGCTCGCCTGGATCTGCTGCCGGAGGTGTGCGTTCTCATTGCTGAGCGCGGTGGCGGCGTCGTGGAGAGACCGAAACTGGTCAGCTGTGCGGGCCACGTAGTCTCTAGCCTCGCTCTCAAGCCTGACCAGCTTCGACTCCCACGCCGCATTGACAATCGCCACCTGCGCAATGGCAGTGAACTTCTTATCAGACCGACCACGTTCCCCCTTCCCAACTCCGTATATTTTGGTCGGGGCCCAACGAGAACGTCCCTTCCCACGAACGGGATTTTCCTGGGCCTGCCGCTGTAGGTCTTCCAGGTCCTCGAACTTGCGCCGCCACCCACGGCACTCGCCGAGGACCCGATCCTTCGCAACCAGGGATTCCTTGATACCCCGGGAGAGAGTCGTCAGTTGAGCGTCTAGGTGCCGGACCTTCTCTTTATGATGTTTCTTCTCAATCTCCCGGAATATCTCGGAATCACGAACTCGTGCCTCCGTGCTACGGAGCTGCTGCTCTAAAACCTCCACCTGCACTCTCATCTGATCGATTTTCTTGGCCGAAGCCTCCTCATCTGTTGTTGGATGAACCAACAACGCTGCAGCTGCCTGCAGCAAGCCAAACAGCCATGCGCGGGGACTATTCAATGTGAGTCTAAATACTTTGGGTGGGTATTTGCGTATTTGTGTTGTTATTTGTGTGGTTATTTGTGTGGGTATTTGGGTGGGGACTTGGATGGGACATGGGATGGGTATTTGGGTGGGTATTTGGATGGGTATTCTTGGCAACTCTTTTGGTGTCATGAGACATGACCCACAAGCTGGCCGGAGGGAATATAGAGGGATGGAACCTCCTAAACTTACCTGCTGAGGCAGCAAGTCCCCGTTAAAAGCGCAGCCAACACGACGACAATACTTCCGACAAATCGGAAGAGCTGGTCGTGCCAATATGCGGCCATTGCCGCCAGAAGAAAGAAGAAAACGAACGAAGCAATAGACATTGTCTTTGATTTTAAGACGAAAAAAAAGAAACTTCGAATCGTATGAAGATGGGAAGAGGGAAGAAACAAGAGAAAACAAAAAAATAGAAGTCGAAGTTTTACGAGCAGTCCTACACGTTACGTGCGTTCCTTCCTGAACAACTACCCATTCAAACGAGGCAGTCTTCAGGCATCCCTCCCAAACAAATAATTATAATAGTATCAATCAATGGTCCTGTGATACAATAGCATACATCGTACATACCATCTACATCGTGGATTATTGTGGAGTTGTAGATTCAATAAATTAAGCTTTGCGGCCCGTGTGGGGTACATACATGAACCGACGGGACTATCGGCCTGACGTCACAAAGCTTGCCAACTTTGGGACATGGCCGTTCTCACTATCACCCGAGCCTTGTCTACCACTGAACAAGGTCCATTTGGACTGGAAAGTAATGCCTTCATTGAATGGTCATTCCGCTCAAAACTTGCTCGTCAACCATCGTCCCCAAGCCCGGCCTTTCGGGTACATGTAGATATCCACCCGAACCATCAATATTTTGGACAAGCAGCTGGTTCCAATGCTGTAAGCATCAGGGGAAAGCAGGATCATTGGCTTTTTGGACTGGGTCATTCTTCGGCCTCCATTTTGAGAACGGGAACCCGTGGACTCAAGTCGAAGGGTTTCGTGTCTCTATCCCAAGTCTGCTGGTTCAAGATTCAATGCCACAGAATAACAAAGGAGCTCCTCATTCTGCTCCAGCAGGACTTGGCTGTAGTCCTTCAGTTTGGCCATTGAGTCAGACCAGCCTGCTTCAACAAGGATTGTCGGCCACTTCAAATCTCTTCCAGCTGCTTCCTTCGGGTCCTCGATCTCCTCGAGACACTTTTACCCCTCGCAAGATTGATCTTCTCAGGCTGCAGTTTATTAGGTCTTCAACAGGAGGGGAAAGTGGACCAGGCATACCGAGGCCATCTATAGCGTCCTAATCGGGAGCTTAGCGCCGGGCCGCTTAGCCTCGTTGTCAGGGACAGAGGCCTCGCGGTGGGTGGGGTTCGCTTCGGCCCTATGGAAAACCCATCCCCCATGGCCACCACAGCTACCACGAGCGCCACAAAAAGAAGTACCCCAGAACGAACTATATTGAGGCCAGCATAGAAGACTGGGCCTTGACTTCCACTATTATATGACAGATACCAGAAGCACTGCCTGAGCGAAGGAGCGGTGCTAGGAGTACTCCACTATCCGCACCCCGTTGACCTGAAGAAAATACTCTCTTCCTCGGTAGACTGGAACCCATAGAGAACTCCATGGTCGACCATATATTCGACCCTTGCCCAATTGCGCGGCGCAAAGCTGCCTCATACTAATACAGCTTTTTCAGGTAGTGGCCACTAACCTAGGGCACCTTCAGATCACCCAAGGCTTTAGGGCAACCGGAACACTACGCAGCATTATAGCAGCGTCCATCTTTTTGTAGCCAGTGCCAGCCGAGCAAGTACCTTAAGACGACAAGACTGAATCGAGGGGGAAAAGAAGATGAGCGACAAGTTTTAGTTGAGGAGACAAGACTGCCCTGCTCGCCCCAACACCGAACTCTTCCTATCATCTATATGTCAGCCATAGTCCTGATACACCATCACCCCAATAGAGAGATCAAGGTAATAATATAAGCAAGGTATAGTAGGGGATAATATCTTACAGCAAGTCTTACCTCCACTTAGAGGCGACGTGGTCATGGATGAGCTGGGTCTCCAGTCACGGCGACGAGCCTCTATAGCAGCCTTGCTTTTTCAATCAGTGTCAGATTCCATCTTGGTATATGATAGTGGTATATGATAGAGCTTACCGCTTCTTCTCGCTGTGTCCCAGCTTCTCTGCGCCTGCGCTTCAGCGCCCTATTGTGGGCGTTGTTTGGCCCAACTTCTCCCTGGACCCAGCAGCTCATTTCCCATCATATTGAGGCGGAGGGAAAGACACTGTTGAGGTCTGACTCGACGAGCGACGTAAGGTAAAGTGAGAGAAAGGTCAAAGTAAGATATGAAAAATATGAATCCTGCTTGCTCCACTTAGAAGTTGGTCTTAGTGTCCGTATGTAAATGTTGAAATGCCGTGAGATCATGACCAAATAGCGATCAGTAGACTTGGCGAAAAGAGGATACATCGAGGGAGTAGGAATCGAGAGAATGAAGAAGCGATAGAAGGGGGTATGCATACCTTGGGAGATATATATAGAGGAAGGTAGGGTTAGAAGAGAGAAGAACCTGAAGGGAGTAAATATTTATACCTCAATAGGTATTGAGGGGAACAATCGAGAGGGAGAGAGAGAGAAGTGAAGGGAGGGAGAATGTAAAGCGAGGGACAGAATCGAAGGGAGGCATATTTATACCTAAATGTATGTTAAGAAGACTTCGGAAGATAGAGCGAAAGGGAAGAAGTGAGAGCTGAGGTTATAAATACGGAGGGCTGCGTCATTATAGCGTATATCGAGAGGTTCATTAGAGCGATAGAGGATAGGAAGGGGAAAAGAAGAAGATAGCAGTAAAAACTTTTATTTTCTTGGATGGTAGTGGGTTGTATGTGTGGGTGAGTGATGAGAAGTAGAGAGTGTTGAGAACGTGAAGAAATAAAGGTGGGAAGATGGAAGAGAGAAATGTGAACCTGTATATTCTTATCAAACATAGCTCTAAAAGGCCAAGTTAGAGATATTTTGCCCCGTATGAGTCTACTTGTCTACTTGTATGCATGCGGATTCCGTGCTGAAAGTCATCTACTATTAGGTATAATCCTGGGAGGATGCCTGAAGAGCAAAGTGAAAAAATAGCCGAGTGATATTTAAGATTGTTGGCATCGCTTTTGAGACATTAAGATACAGAGTGGTCATTTAAAATATGTGCACCAGAGGTTTGGATTCTCGGGCATCACACCAAAGCTGTCAATGATGGTGAGATAGTGTGCGAATAGGCCCTGGGATCAACACAGCACCACCTCACACAGCACATAATTGCAGATGGGAGTAATAAAGGTGGCCAAAGAGAGTGGTCCTGGTGTTCGGCAGTGGTTCAACCAGAAGCGGACAGGCATGCCAGTGGGAAGGCTCTACCCAATGTGTGGAAGGCGAAAATGCCAAGAGCATGGTTCCTAGACCTTCGGCGGGAAAACTCCTGGTGGGATAGGATTGTATGGTGTCAAGAAAATGGCACAAGAGAAGGCCAAGAATGGAAAGACGGATTACATCTTGCGGAAAGTGTTGCCAGAAGCACTGCGGCGTTCCTTGGCCCGGAATGATGTGTCTGTCTTGTCGTAGCGCACCTCAGGGGCAGCGCGCTTCGGCTTCCCGGCCGGGTTGAAGCTCATCTCTTGCTCGCCCACCACACCAACGCGTCGCGCAGGCTTTTGCCTCGACTTCATATTCTGCGCACGGGAGCCGAAGGAGCGGTCTCGGGTGGAGTTGGCTTGATTCGAGGAAGATACTTGCATACGAGGCGGAGGCCGCTTCGTCCGCTTGTAGTCTGCAGAAGAGATCTTTTTGGAAGCTGCTGCCTTCGCCGGCTTCTCCGCCTCGCTGTCGGAGTCGGAGTCGGAGCTTGAACCGGGCACGTCGTCGATGGCTTCCTGCTCGACTGCCGTCAAGCCACGCTCCTTTCTCGAAACTGATGGGGCAGCAGCCTGGGGAACCGTACTGGGGTTCAACAACTGGAATTCGCGTGAAGTCTCGTCGACAGCGAAATCCTGGTCCTCGAACAGCTTGGCGAAACGGCCACCGCCCAACACATTCTTGTCCTCGCCCACCGAAGGAGTGGTTGCAGCGGCATCGACAATTTCGTGGTCGCCCGAGCCTTCCAATAGGCGTTTGGCATGCTTGCGCTCCCTCTTCTCCTCCGCGTTCAGCATCCTTTCGGCCAGTCTCCTGTTTACCTTGACAGCAACCTTCTTCTTGCCGCGAATACGGCTCTCCCGCTCCTTGTTCATAATCTCGGCCACCTTCTTCGCCCTGGGGTTTTCTGTGTCGGGGAACAACCCGGTGATAGAGTTATAAACAAAGTTCGATACTTGGTAGCCCTTAGAGTAAGGTACCATCTTTCCTGACTGCATGTAGGATGCTAAATCAATGGGCTCTCCTCCTGCCTTGATGAGCTTGGCGTCCCATTTGGCGACCTCTTCACTGGGCACAAGGGTGAAGCCGGGCCAGACAGAACTAGACTGAGCAGACTTGAATGCGCTAGGGTCGTTTGGATCCTCAGCCATCTCTTCAACCAGGTTGTCCAAGAATGAGCACCATTTCGGCGCGGGGCCAAGCTGCGGAATGAAGAATGAGTGTTGCTGTCGGCCTTCGTTGGCCGTGAGGAGCATGCCGCTATCCTTGCACCAAGCAACCGACTTGAGATCCACAGCCGGTTCAACAGAGGTCCAAGGTTTTTGATCCTCGATATCCCAGAGCTTGATGATGCGCTTATCGGCCGAGAGCAACTTGGGTTCGATCGTCGCAGCTTGTGTTGTAGACGATTGCTCGAGGAATTGGAGAGTGTGAATAGGGAAACCGTATCCTTGGTCCTTGACCTGGAAGGGAACGGGCGAACGCAAGTCGTAGAGGTGAATGAGACCATTAGACGAGCCAGTTCCAAGGCTCATGCCGGAGCGATTAAATTCTAGAGCTGTGATTTCCGGTCGCTCATCGTGTAGTCCAACTTGTGCGGGCGTAGACAGCACACCTGCGCGTCCCTTAGCCCTAGGGTCCCATAGCTCAACTGTCCCCAACGAAGTTCCGAAGGCCAACAAATTGTGACTCTGCTCCGCAATAGCACCAGTGTTGACCGACCCTGTGTTAATTCCACCTTGGAGAGTTCCGCCGCCCGTGGATGTAAAATCGTCACCTCCGACGTCAACCTCAAAACTCCGCATGTATCGGCCTAACTCCAAGTTCAATCGGTACACCTCTCCCATGCCGTCTTGGTTAACACCAACTGCAGGGACAAGCGCTTCAGTGGATTGGCGGTCGTAGACAATGTCACGTCCATATCGGGGAAGTCTAGTGGTGTAGTGACAGCCTGAGGGAGTGTGGAACTCAAGAGATCGGTCAGACTGGAGGTGGAGGGACTTGGTATAATCGGAAGACAATAGGATAAATGTGGTGTTGAGCGAACTTGTATGACGCGCCCATGAAAGGGATAATTGCGGAAGGTAGTGGGTATGGATTTGTGGCTTGTAAGTTCCTGCAAGCAATAGTGTTAGGTATGCGCATAAAATATGGGGATTCAGTAGTACGAACCTGTGCTCATAACCCATTCCCCATCCTCACTGACTCGAATACAGTGACTCGCCTCCTCAAATTCAAAGTCTTGCAGTAATTCAACCCGATTGGCATACTCGGGGTCATTTTTCAAGCTGCGCTTTCGCCGTCTAGCAAGCCATTCGGGAAGCGGGCGAGCACTGTCTGAGCCCGAGATGGTATATACAGGGACCTCGGACGGGTTGGACAGCTTCATTCTGGTGTATCCTGGTGTGATGAAGGCCAAGCCAGTTATATTGAGCTGATCTGCAACCTATTTGCAACCTATCGGTGTCGGCGAAAGCAAACCTGCAAAAGATAAAAAAAAAAAACTGCGATAAAAAGCCGCTGATAGCGATCACGTGATAAACGGGCCTGGTGATTGGCCCGAGTGTCCCTGGCGAACGTTCCCCCGGAATTACGCATTTCAACTTTCTGTTGACTTCATGCGATAAGCCTTCTGATTGAAATCATTGCTGTTTCATTTGGTGCGCTGATTTCACGTGAGTGAGAGTGTTGTGCGAGATATCCTAGTCTTTGTTGATCGCTTCCCGTTCAATATGGTATCAATCAGCTAATGTATTCGCTGCTTGTTGATCTCTCTGCTATGCGCTTTCACTCCTTGCCACAGACCATGCAACCTGCGAGTGGAAATGACTTCCAGCGTCAGCCATCAAAATATCTTCTATCTTTAAAGGATTCCGGGGCTGTCCGCGACCGTTGAATTATGGACTTCCCTGGCGGCGCAAACACCAACATACATCTTATTGTGAGTATCGTAATATTTACAGTATATTCGCGCCCATACTGACGCGTCATCTTAGGATGGATTCTCCAATATCTACTGGAGAATATACACAGAAGAAGCTGGTATCACAAATAATCCACAGGAGAGCCCCGCCAATGGCTACACTATTCTCAAGCACTTGAGTCGTCTCAAAGATTTAGAGGCTCGATTGAGAGGGTTGAATTGCCTAGCCTCATGTCCAAGGCGCCTAGGGCTTTGGGTGTTCTCCCCCACTCCCGAGTTCGAAAGCCTGAAACCTTTGTATGTGAGGGAAAATGACGCAGAGTCAAATAGGATCGTCGTTGGCACAACAACCTTGAAAGGTATGTCTATGACCAGCTCGTGGAGTGTTATTTTGAACCTTGTTAATTTTATTCCAATAGTCTCTGCATTGGGAAGTGTCTCCTCGCTGGACTTGGTGAAAGGGCTGTCGTCAGACCAAAGTCAGCACGGTACCCAACCCGCTGGGCAGCCACGGCCGCACCAGAGCCAACCATCTTCTCGGCGTCAAGATGGTTACAGCAGTTCAGCGGCCATTTATGCCTCTTTTATATCTGCTGTGACTGGTTCAATCGGTCTCCAGTTGATTCGATGCCATGCTGCTCTACCCCTCGGATCACGCACCCTTTTCACTGCCGTCGACAGGTCGGGATACGAAAGTCCCCATATCAATAATGAGAGCATCCTCTCCACTTCTTGCTTGACTACACTCAATATCCAGTTAACTATGGGTGGAACAATAACTGTTTCCGCCCAGACAATATCCCAAACGGGCATAACGCGACTGTGTGCTCCACGCGAGGACGCTACAGAATTGATCGACGTGCAGCCTGGAATTGATCTTTGGCTATGTCCGAACGGGACCATCGCTAAGCTTGTCACGGCTAATATTGACTCACCAACCGTTCCTTCTCTGGGTTACACCGCCCCTGGCAATCTGTCTGCAAAAAGAACACAGTGGAAATCGGATGTTGTGCAGTGGCTGCGGAATTTTGGGTTGCATGTTGACTCGATCGATGAAGAGCCCTGGGTTGAAGTAGAGGTTTGGGAGCCATTTTTCGCGAGGCTTGCTGGGGAAGCATGGCGACAGAGCGATGATGGTCAATCTGTACTGCCGCTGAAACGCATGCTATGGCCAGCGAGATTTTGCTTCAGAAGGGCTAGCTCATCAAATATCTCTTCCGAGGCACAAGCTTCCCTTCTTGACGAACCCCTAGATTTTGCGGAGCGATGGTCTACAATGGCGAGCTCTCTCAAGCTAGATCATATTGCGCATATTGCTCAAGCCACCCCTATCACCCAAGACCCACAACAAAAAGATCAAGAAACGCAGTCTCCACCCAAGGTCGAACCCCTGGAAAGCATAGAGAGTTTATCCCGAATTGCGCAATATCCTGATTTGCAGAGCACGAATCTTGTTTATCCAACTCCCCCAGATGGAGCTGCAGCAGTCGGATTGAACAATCCGAACCCTTCTGAGGCTTTTGTGGACGATCCTGACTTCGAACTACCCCATGCAACGCAACTAAATTCAAGAAATGAACCAGCTTCTGATATACCACCAGTTCAGAGTAGTGGCGTTGGAGTTGGCACTGGCCGATACGATGAAAGCGACGAAGAAGATCTCTTTGGGGAAATGAACGAAAGAGACTTTGGATCGAAAGGGATCACCGATGCAGACTTCAGCTTTTTTGATGACCCTGATTTCGATGGCATGGAGGGCGACTCTCGTGTCGAGGATGCAGATGAAGTTCTTGAAGCATCCCATTCTCAGAGCGAGTCGGATGCCGAGGCCATGGTTCATGCAGAGCCCTCCCCCAACCAGCCACGGGAAATCGCAACTCATGTCGAAACACATGAGGAACACGTCTCTCCGGTACACCACGAAGTCACACGATTATCCGAAGGGCCCATGGCCTCTGAAGAACCAGCTCGTTCGCCTATGGATCGCACAGGTCAAACAATCAGCCCGCCCTTGAGCCCAATAGAAGTGAAAAAGATATTGTTCCCGGAGCCCGAGGCAGAAGATCATCGACAGTCTACAAATAACCGAGGGCAAGGGCATTACCACCCAGTGACATTCGAAAAGAAACTTGGTGATTGGGATCAGAAGTACGGCGCAGCTGGCAAATTCTGGTTCTCCAGTGGTGGCTCGTTAGACACGTTAAATCCGACATCTGCCATACCCACGATTGGCATTCCTCACCGTGGCCGAAGCACTGCCAACGCACCTGGCTCTAAAGAAGGTAACAAGACTGGTCTATCTCTGGTTCAGTCAGAAAGTGGTCTACGATCAGCCTCGGTGAGCAGTGACAGTAGCGACGACAGTAGCGAGATCATGTCCGAGCAGGTTCCAACGCCGGCAGCCATGCCCTCAATGCCCTCAATCTTATCTTTGAAGCGGAAACGAGCCCCCTCAGAATCTGATATAATGTCAGTTGCATCCCAAGAGAAGTCATTGCCTGGCACAGAAGCAAGTCCCGCATACGCAGCTGAGAACTCTACGTTCCTCGGTAATTTTCTAGCCAACTTTTCCGATTGGACGTTAACCGGTTATTTCTCTGCTTTTCCACCTCAACAACTCCCCATACTTCTTCGCCGTGAAGGCCAACTTGAAATTGCCCAACTTCTGGTTGACCAGATTACGCAGTCCTCCCTCAAGCATCCACTTGATGGGAAAATTGGTCTTTTTGACCTTGAGAGCGAGTCTTTATCACTGCAAGCCCTGGATGACGCACCACTCTTAGGCGAGACCTCGAAAATGGACTTCAAAAGATACACAGCATTGCAGGATGAATTTGTTGCGAGCCAACCGCAACAGCAACCGCCGCAGCATCCGCCGCCGCCCAAAGACACTCCAAGAAGCTTCATTTCAAAATTATCGGCGCCCCACATACGTGTGCGCCGAGGCAAAGAATACTTAGAGGCTCTTCCCCCAGCTGTATCCTTCTGGGAGACGTTTGGCCTTGAGCCTGCTCATGGACCAAAGAACATTTCTGCTTATTGTATACACCCACAAGCTGCGTCAAAAGCAGCAGATATGTTTTTGAGACGGTTTGGTCTTCTCTACGAAAGTTGCAGTCTTGGAACCCATACCAGAGGCGACGATTCTGTGGCATTTGAAGAGGGCCTGAAGCCATGGAAATCTGAAGCATCTAGCTACGAATCTATGATGCAGGTATTGAAGAGAACATGCGAGCAGCTTGGTATGTGTTCTCTCTCACGGTTATGTACTTTACTAACAATTCCGAAGGCTCAGAGCTCTCACAATCCCCAGCGACTGCTGATAACCATGTCGTCTATATCATCAACCCATTTACGCACGCTGCGGCACTAGCAGACATTTGTTCCGCCTTCTGGCACCTTTTTCAACAATTGATAGCCGGTTCCGAACGAAGACAAACTCGAATTGCCAGCGAGCTTGTTCTGCAGATAATTCCGCTGGAGTTCGTCATGTCGAGCGAAACGATGGTTATACCTCCCCAGATGGATTATTTGAACTTGGCCCTAGAAGTCTACAGTCGATGTCGCTCGCATGATGTGGATATGAGCCCCCTGCTCTGCGCGCCACCAATGCTTCTGGCCGACGCTCTCCCGAGAGCCATTAGTTTCCGACTTGCCCCTGAAAGATCGTCGCCACTTCAAGACGGGCGAAGTCTTCACATTGCCTACTCCAAAAGTCTTGACCAACGCTGGATATCGGTGGCATGGTCTGATTTGCCAGGTTCTATACAAAGAACCATGTCTTACTGCCTGCGGTACCGTCAGTCGGGTGGTGCCAGACCGGTTTCCGAGGTAAGGAATGAAATCTGGGCTACAACGAAACACATCATGGATAAATTCCAAGCACGATGGAAAGTTCAGCTGGCCACCACCGAGCCTATGGAGACCGACGAGGTTGAAGGTACTGCTTCTTATTTTCCCCGATATCAAGGGCAAACCGCTAACATATCCACAGCATGGGCTAGTCTAGCAGACCAGCACAACAAATTAAAACCTGGGTCCTTGGAATTGACCATCCTGGCTGTCAACACTGTTCCCGACTTGATCGTTGAGCCACCAGTTCCACCCATATCGATGGCTATGCTGAATATACTGTCTTCATCTACTCCAGTCTCGACTCCCAATCCAAGTGCCAGCGTTGCATCCCCGGAACAATCTGGCAATGCACCCACGCCAACCAGCGCCGGTCCCGCCACCTACAATGCCCCCACGCCAACGGACTTTTCACTTGAGACAGACTCAGAAGCCGTCCTGACTGACATCTGCGACGATTCTTGGCTAGCCATCCTATCACACCAACTCAACAGCTCTCCACACCTCACCGAATTCCGGCCCGCCCTGTCCAGCGGGTATCTCCTCCGCCGCAAGGGCGCTTCTGATGGCGACGGTGTGTTTGCAATCTCCGTCAATCTCATCTATTCCCCGCGTCCTCCCCCATCGCACGACAACGTCCTGAAAGATACCTTAAGTATGTATCGGGACCTGGGCAGTCTTGCCCGGGCCAAGGGAATATGCAGTGTACAAAACAACACACTGCCTTGGCATGTCGCCACAGCTCTTCGCGCACAAGAGCTTCTGAGTTATGTTTTTTGAGCGGAAGTATCTTGTTACTGGGGCGTTATGGTTTCTCTGTCTACTTGGGATCTCTTGTCTGTTACGGCTTTTTCGGTGGTGGGATGTTTTATTAGCTAGTTTGGGTAGATATGTATACCCCTGGAGGCAGTGCATTTGAATTCCATTTTATTGCGCATAGTTGTCAAAGTATCGAGGAGTTTAGAAGCATAGTTCTCACAATATCAATGGATATATCTTTATGTCCGCCTTTTTGCATATGTAGTAGATTTCCAAAAAAATGACACTGATATGGCTGTACCCTGGAGTACCAACCCGGAATGCCAAGTTAACCTTGGAAGGTTAGTATACCTATGTAAGCTTTTGGCACCCTAAATAAGTAACCAAAAATAGCATTTCTCCTACGACACCACCTCACATATAAAGCCCGTAGCTTCCATTTTTGCGCCATCTCATTCTAACAAAGGTTCTGAGGGGAAGGGGCGGAATTGGATAAACGGCATGGTGTGGGCCGAGTGTTCTTTCGGACTGGGCGTGGACTGAGTGCTCAATAGATGCCTCTGGTAAATCTCTGAGCAATCAACGCACTGACTCTGAGTCTCATAAAAGCGGGAGCTCAGATAGGAAAGCCCCGGCAGAGCAAACACACTACATAGAGTTAAGTATTCACTTCTTCCAAGGTTACACAGCTTTGAAAAGGTGACAGATATTGTCTCGAGACTTGGTCAACTTAGGATATTTTCAAACTTTCAATAAAATATGCATGGAGTCCAGCAAATATGCAAAGGATGTGCAAATGAAGTCAACAAAAGTACATTCAAGAAAGAAAAGGGGCCAGCAGAAAACCTCAACTCCGCACCGAAAAAACTCCCAAGAAAAGACAAGAAGATACACCGAAAGCAACATAAGTGCTCGTTGCTTTAATTGCCAACAATTGTACATAAAAGTCGTGTTTCGACGTAAAAGACTCGTAACGCAGCTCGTCATCGTGGCAGATAGTATTGAATGCCAACAGAAAGGGTATCGTGTCGCAGAAAATATGGTCGTAGAGGTTTGTGTGATATCGTATGTATGTGTATGTTCCACAAAAAAAGGAGGCAATCAATGCGTGTAAGGCGAAACCGAGATAGCCCAAAGCCAAGGTCAGGGTCAAGGGTGCAGTGATTGCTGCTGCTATCCTGCCTTATCACCCATCTCCACTCTCTGCATCAGACTCCTTCTTCCTGGAGAAGAATGAGACGTGATTATTTACCGCCCAAATGGCAAATCCAGCGATTGCAAGAAGAAGAAAGAGGACGATGATGATGATCGCGATGGTGATGTTGCGCTGAACCATCTTGGGTGGAGATGATCAGCAGATCGTGGTATGTGATTTGAGATAGGTAGAGAGCTTCGATCGTTGTCGAGTCGATAAGAGGATAAGGTCAAAGACAAACAAGGCGAGGAGTTCAAGGTGCTAGGCCGTGTACAGGGCAGCAATGCGTTTGGGTGGGATTTGTATACAGAAGTATACAGCCTCGTCGGGCTCCTTTCGCACAAACTCTCCTTTTTTCGAGGAAAGTAAAAGCACAGATCGGAAGAATGTGAGAAAGTAAGAATTTAGAGAAAATTGGATCAGCTGGAATTTGAATGGGTTTTAAACAGGACCTTTTTTTTTCCCAGCCATGTGCTTTTAGAGGGGCTGGGGAACTCAATCTACTAACCACATGCTGTAGGTACCCTGAATGCTCCGTACATTATACGCATATTATGGGCTAGAAATTATTAGCCAAAGCACTCTATTCCAACGTTTTCAATGAAATATAGCTAATGTTGGATGTTACGGAGTACACAAGTCCAGACATGAGATTCAAAACCTGAGGCCACAAATATATTCACGTGATCCAGGCCATCAACAGATGGAAGTTACTCTAGAACGAAGCAAACTGATTTGATACCATTTTAGATTCAGTAATAGTACACGGAATAAAGGAAAAGAACCATCATTAGTCTGCTCACATAGAGACAGTATTGTTCTTTACATGAACCGCCGCATCCATAGACTTAACCCAAAATCTTCAATCCTCCCTTGGTTTTGGCTGGCTTTTTGATACCGTCCTGCTTCACTTTTCCACCTGCCCCACCGGCGGTATCTCCCTTAGGACCCTTGCCTTTGCCTTGTTTCTTTCCATTCTTTCCATTCTTGGGGTTCGAAGCTGGGCGAACCTCGGTCACGGCTCGGCGCAGTTGGATTGGGTGCGAACCAATGTACTTTCCTTGCATTTCTCGTCCCGCCTTGAAGTAGTCCTCACTATTACTGAAGCTGACGAAACCATAACCTTTGCTCTTCTGGGTTCGCTTCTCTCGGACGACACGCGCTTTCTGGACCGATGGGTAGCGAGAAAATGCCTTCAGCAGGGACTCATCCGTCACTTCGCCTGCGAGGTTACCCACAAAAAGGCGGAAATGTGCCGGGTCCCACTCTAATAGGGTCTGATCGGTCCATGTTTCACCGCCACCAGAACGAATAACTGTTTTTTGTGACTCGGGCTGCGGGACAGGAGTACCAGCGCCGGGGGTTGGGGTTCCAGCTCCTGTGTTCACGCCTGAGCCAGGCTGGTTGCCTTGGTTCTTGGTGGGGTCTTCACTGGGTCTGTTGTAGGCGCTCTGCCACTGCGCAATCTGAGCTTCAGTCTCTGCATCAAAGCCGGGGGCGTTGCCACTCTGTGGGAACCCTGCGTTGGCCCGGTTGGGGGTAGGTCCGAACGGGTTCGTGATGTGTGGAACGGTCGGGCCGTATGTGTTTTCAGCGTACTGAGGTTGTCCATAGTAGGAAGGCGCACTCTGGTATGCCTGGGGTTGTTGATAGTGGTTGACGTAGCTGTTGGCGGGGGTTGCGTATCCAGTAGAGACTGGCGGAATCGAGACCGAGTGGGCGTTGGCACGATGCGGCAAACTGGAGGCTACCGCGCGCGGCTGGAAGGCCGTGAAGGCGCTGTAGCCTGTTGGTCGAGTTCTAACACCATGGCCTGCAGGATTTGTGGGAGGCTGCGCAGTGTTGGAGGATGGAGGCGGGCGGGGCGGAAGTGACGAGGGAGTCTGTTTGAGACCTGGAGGAGGCGGAAGGGACATGATGAATGGGATATTCAAATAGGGAGAGAGAATAAGATGCGAGAGACGAGAGTGCTAGATGCAAAGTAGCAACCGCAACGTACCTTCAGGGCCTGACTGACGCCGCAGTCATTCGCCAGACGTCACGCTTGAGATAGGCACCCGAAGGATGAGCACTTGCAAGAGGCGAAACGTTGCGCGGCTTGCAAATGATCACAGTGAGAAGCCGGGACGACTACGAAAATGCGCGTATTCCAAGGACTATGCTGGATCGGGATGCTTAATAAAACATCGGACGAGACATAAGAGATGACTTCTTTTTCTGTTTCTGAATGCGCTGGCTAGGCCGTTGGCGACGGCTGCGTCACATGACTTGATCAAGCTTTCCTGACTCAGCCATTATATAAGCACACAGCAGCCCTCGTGCTGAGTCATTGCCGCTGCCGGAGCTGCAACCCCCACTCTAGTCTCAAAGCAGCCTAGCTCATAAGCCGGTTATGAGCTCATCGGCAGGTGATTTCTCCGTCGCAGCTCTACCAGAACAGTTCACCGATGCGTGGACAAGGTGGGATGGAGTTGATTCGGACGGTTTCGATGAGTTACATGGATATTCGGGTGATTTTCAGTTTCTGCATCATCATTTTCTACCCGATACCTACAATATACATGCTCTGTACTATCTACATTATATACAATTCTTCAGTTCAAGTTACCCCTCCATGCCCCGCTATTGAACAGTACACAGTAAAAGCTGCAATGTCAATCACGTACTATGTGAAAAGGGAAATCCGTAGCATATAGCATTAGGCATATAGCATATAGGGAATTGAAACCGGGTCGGATAATGCTTTCCAAATTGTTACAGAACCCGAGTGGGTTGACACCGGACGACTCTGCTCCTGTACCTAATACTTGGCGCTACACCGGAGACAGTAAGAATAACGCTGGTACATGGTACCCCCGCCGGTACGTCCCACCAAGATGACGGAAGAGTTGCTCCGTCAGCCGGCCTACTTCTTCTTCTTCCCCTCCTCTCCCTCTTCATCTTCCTTTCTTCTCTAGATTCACCTTTTCTTTACTCAATACCATATCTCACATCTAATCGTCATGGCTGACCAGGCTGTGTAAGTTATCTACTTTCTTCCCTCCCCCCACTTCGCCAATTCCAGCATCCCAGCATCCCAGCCCAGTGGTTGCATCCTGCATCTTGCAGTGATAACAGAGCGCATGGATCTTCAATGCTGCTCAGACATCATGCAGCAGGTCTATTTGGAAGACCAATTCCTATAGATGCTCCCGCAAGATGATACCGTTGGAGCTACTGCGAGTCCGGTCTTTTTTTCCGGACGCACGGCTTTCCCTTTCTTTTCGTTCCCATTGTGATTTTTACCCAGCTGTTGACAAGACATTGATCGCTGACGATAGCGCCCGTCTCGCCGGCATCAATGTCGGCGCTCCGGCGCACTTTGCTCCCAGTGCTGATTTCGGCCTCATCGGTCTGGCCGTTATGGGCCAGAACCTGATCCTGAACGTCGCTGATCACGGCTTCACCGTTTGCGCCTACAACCGTACAACCGCCAAGGTTGACCGTTTCTTGGAGAACGAGGCCAAGGGTAAGCTTTACAGAGAATAACTTGTTCCACTCCTATTTACAAAAATGCTTATTATAAAACAGGCAAGTCCATCGTTGGTGCTCACTCCATCCAGGAGTTCTGCGCCAAGCTCAAGCGCCCCCGTCGTATCATGCTCCTCGTCATGGCCGGAAAGCCCGTCGATGACTTCATCGAGTCCCTTCTGCCTTTCCTCGAGAAGGGTGATATCATCATTGACGGTGGTAACTCCCACTTCCCCGACAGCAACCGTCGCACTCAGTACCTCACTGGCAAGGGCATCAGCTTCGTCGGCAGCGGTGTCTCCGGTGGTGAGGAGGGTGCCCGTTACGGACCCTCTCTCATGCCCGGTGGTAACGAGGAGGCCTGGCCCCACATTAAGGACATCTTCCAGAGCATCTCCGCCAAGAGCGACGGTGAGGCCTGCTGCGATTGGGTCGGTGACGAGGGTGCCGGTCACTACGTCAAGATGGTCCACAACGGTATTGAGTACGGTGACATGCAGCTGATCTGCGAGGTAAGGCTACTCTCAAGCAGCAAAATATTCTCGGGCCACCACTCACATCATTTAGGCCTACGATATCCTGAAGCGCGGTCTCGGTCTCTCCTCCAAGGAGATCGGTGATGTTTTCGCCAAGTGGAACACCGGTGTTCTTGACTCCTTCCTGATCGAAATTACCCGTGATATCCTTTACTACAACGACAACGATGGCACTCCCCTCGTTGACAAGATCCTCGACAAGGCTGGTCAGAAGGGTACCGGCAAGTGGACCGCCATCAACGCTCTGGACCTCGGCATGCCCGTCACCCTGATCGGCGAGGCTGTCTTCTCCCGCTGCCTCAGTGCTCTCAAGGACGAGCGTGGCCGTGCCAGCGACATCCTTAGCGGTCCTACTCCCAAGTTCGAGGGCGACAAGCAGGCTTTCGTCGACGACCTTGAGCAGGCCCTGTACGCTTCCAAGATTATCTCTTACGCCCAGGGCTTCATGCTCATCCAGAACGTAAGTCTTCTTCTTGTCGGCGTTACTGATAGTCAGTTTCTAACGCTCGTCCCTAATATAGGCCGCCAAGGAGTACAAGTGGAAGCTGAACAAGCCTTCCATTGCCCTCATGTGGCGCGGTGGTTGCATCATCCGCTCCGTCTTCCTTAAGGATATTACCAACGCCTACCGCAACAACCCCGATCTCGAGAACCTGTTGTTCGACGACTTCTTCAAGAAGGCTATTAACAACGCCCAGAACGGCTGGCGTAACGTGATCAGCAAGACTGCTCTGTGGGGTATCCCCGCCCCGGCCTTCTCCACTGCTCTCAGCTTCTACGACGGCTACCGCTCCAAGAACCTGCCCGCCAACCTGCTCCAGGCCCAGCGTGACTACTTCGGTGCCCACACTTTCCGCATCAAGCCCGAGAACGCCAACGAGAACTTCCCCGAGGGTAAGGATATCCACGTTAACTGGACTGGCCGTGGTGGTGACGTGTCGGCCTCGACTTACATCGCATAAGCGTGTTAAGTTGAGGTTCGCAAGAAGGGTAAAAAATTTGGATGTTCAATGTATTTAGATGTCTTCATGGAATGCCCATGATCCGTAACGAAGTCACTTGTTTTTTTCTTCTACATATCTCTTTGCTGGCTACGATTTAAGTAAGCCTCCACCCATCACAGGCCAATACGAGGTATACAGTGCGCGTTCAAACCAACAAGGACAATGCCGACCGGGTCTAGGGGAGACTAGACACTGCTACATCAATATTTGAGGGGTCCCGGTGGTCCTTCCTTACCTCCCTTGTTCCCGTAACTTGGGGTTGGGATACGCAATTTGGCATCGGTCTTTGATGCAGTGGCAGGCTGTTACTGCTAGGCGAGGCCATCTTGGGCCTCCAGCCTATCTCGGAGGGAGGGTTTTTGGAGTCTCTCTATGTCCATTTCCGTCGAGACGTTAAGGTTGCATTCACATCCCAAATCCTTGGAACTCCATGAAGCTGTTGCTGACTTACTATATGAGGTTCCCATAGATAAATATGGACGAGTACACGATGAGCTGAAATGAACCTTCTCAGGTGTATATGCAGTTCAATTTGTCGAGGAAGTGAGAATAACCTCAACTTGGATGCTGGCAAGTTCGTACGCAGCCCGTGTATGTGTGAAGCGCGAAGGTATAAAGACTAGTCTGCCCTAGAGCCATGTAGATAGACCAAACTGTATCTTTCTGGTGGCACTAGCTAAATTTAAGAGTATACGGGATGTCTGTTTGTAGGCTCTCGAGCCGAGTTAATATCTCGTTGGCGAGCTGTAAAGGCCCGGCAGTTCTTGTTCTTCTTCCTCTTCCCGTTTCCCTTCGTTGCCCAGGGCTCCAGGGTCGACCTGGGCAGTTCGACATCGATCCTAGTCAGCCCTGGGCGTGGAAGGTCCTCGATGTGCTCGTCAAGAATACTCATCCCGGTCGTTCCATTCGTATGTTCTATCCGCTGTTATACTAGTTGCAATCTTATCTCTCTTGCAATTTCATCTCATCGGCAACGAATCCAAAGTGTTTCAATTTTTTTTAATAGATAGTTTAACTCTACCAAGTGACAACCACCAATATCATCAAATAGATCAAGAATCATATAGTCGTAAGGAGAAAAAGTCGGTCCCCAAGAAACCATCAAGTCGTATCGATCATGCAGGGAATATGCTAAATGAGCAAAGCAATCCCAGAACTTCGAAAGTGAAGTGGAAGTGAAAGTGGAAGTGAAGAAACAAAGAAGAGACAAAGACGCCAAAACAAAACAATAACAAAACCCAATCTCTATTCACATCGCAGTAATCAATCTGTGATTGGAGTGGAGTGTCCAGTCTATGAAATCAGCCAACCGCGCAAGTAAGAAATGGTTTAAAAGCAAAACAAGAATCAAGAATTGAAATGGAGGCCCAATCGCCCAAGATGAAGTTTGAGAGGTAGGTGAGGGAAGAGCGTGAGACCTAAGAAGTTAAGATAGAATATAAAACCAAAAAAAGAAAAAAAGTATCAGACTCATACTTCACGACCAAACATGGAAGCCCGGGAGCCCTGCTCCCCTTCTCCCGCTACCACGCCGGGACCCAGCAGCCGATTCAGCTCCACCGTGGTTCCCATGCCTACCTTCATCTAGACTACGGCGCGAGGCGCCGAAGTCGCTCATAGCGAAGAGCAGCGGCTCGTCGTCTTCGGGCCCTTGTCCAGACAGCGTCCGACCCGTGCTTGGCCGCTGCCCAGAACCGCGACGGATTTCAAGCGTGGAGTTGCCGCTGTTGCTTCCGCTGGCGTTGCCATCGCGGTCCTGGTCGCGCTCCGCTAGGTGTGGGGCGAGGTTGGCGCCTCGGGCGAGACTGCTGGATGCTGAGCTTAACGAATGCCCGCCCGAGCAGCCGCGGCCGCGGGAGCTGGCGAACCGGGGCTGGTAGATATGGGGGTTGGAGGAGGCTGAAGCGCTAGTTGGTCCGGACATCTGCCCGCGGAGGGATGCGCTGTCCCGGTACGGTCCCGTCGTGGAGACCGATGGCCCGCTTCGGTCCTCGGTCGGTGATTGTTGGTTTTTCCGGGACTCGTTCTGCTGTTGGGCGGCACCCAGCGTAGCGTTTGCGGGCTCATCGGCCCCGAGGCTGAGGCTGCGCATGCCGAATGGGAATATTTCATCGTCGTCGCTTGTAACAATCGGCCGGCGTACAGCTGCGGAGCTCGAGCGGCGGTAAGCAGGATCGAAAATCCGCGGCGATGTTGGAATGTCAATAGCACCTGCGGTAGAAGAAGGCGCTCGCGTATTTTCTGTGCTAGAATGTTCTTCCAGTGGGGGGTCGTGGTGTATGCGAGGGAGTCTTGAGTGGTGGTCGGTCTCAATGTCATCAGCGACGCTGTTCGAGCTCAGACGAGAGCGGATAGCAGGTGTGTGGGGAGTGTGAGGGGTGTGGGGGGACATGGGCTTCCCCGGAGAAGAAGCTGTGGAGATGGAGGTGCCCGCAACCATCGGTGGGACACCTGACAATTGCTTGCTCGAAGAAATGGAAGAGCGATGCATTTGCATAGACTGTGACATTGAGTCGGACAGCGCGGCGTTTGAATCCCGCATACCGCGGAAGCGAGCAAGCGCTGCTGCAGTGGGGTTAGGACCAGGCTGAATAGATGCAGAGGTGGATGAGTTCATTAAGTCCTTCTTCGAATCAAGCATCTTCAAAAATTCGGAGATATTCTCATCGTCTGCTTGAATTGACTCTGCACTCGTGCCTGTAGCTTCCGTGAGTAGGCCGGACCCAGGCTGTGCATTGGATGATGTCGCGCTCGCTCGGCCACTGGAGTTGTCGTCTTCCAGTCTGTTTGTCCCTGCAGAAAGGCGGCCTCGTCGGTGACTAAAGGAGCTGCTGTACCGGGAGATCGGAGCAGGTTTGGGGGATGCGGAATTAGAGGATGATATAGCTTGTTCAGATGCGATATTTGTAGGTCTGCGCGCTGAAGCGGCAGAAGAAGGGGGCGGCATGACGCGTGAATCGGCAGATGTTCCTGTTGGGATGCGTGAAGACATATTGCGGGGAGACACTCCTAAGGGAGAGTCTGCTAAAGCCGGGGAAGCAGAAAGAGGGGGGGCTTTGAAGGGCTGGAATGAAACGGAGGGACGGCGTGGGAAACTTGAGCCTCCATCTTCACCAGCGATCTGCGCAGCACGTCCTGAAGGAACGACTTTGGCAGGAGGGAGGAGTCTCCTAGGTGAGTCTGTCGGGGAAGGAGACCCCGCGCCCGAATCTCTCATTGCACGAAGTGTTGATATAGGACTCGCACCTGTTGTGGGGCCAACCTGATGGAAGGTCGAGAGACTGCCGTATGCACGTGTGCAATCTGGACTCTCAACGGCCCTTCTCTCCACTGGCACAGAACCGACTTCAGGATTTGGGCGGTTGACATCGTCTGAAGGCAACGATGGACGAAAGATCTCGTCGTCAGCACCCATGAACCGCGAGCTCAGGAGCGCTTCCGAGTCGTCAACACGGAAATCGCAGTTCGTCCGATACATGACTTGAACTGAAAAGGGGCCTGCGGGCGACTCCGTGACCCCAAAGCTGTAGGTGTCCACCACTTTTTCGCTTCCCTCACTCAAAGGGGCTGTCAAATGATCCAATGAAAGGTCATCGCGAGCAGGGCTCCCACCTACCACACGGTACTTGATCTGGAGAGCTGGGCTCTGCCGCAACTTTTTGTTGCGTCTAGAGAATCTCCATGCGGGCAAGAACTTGGAGTAGGTGAATAAGGATCGGAAGAGCACAATGCTTTTCTTATACACAGTCGGCAGTATAGAGCCCAAATCTGCCGGAAGCCTGCTTGAGGACTCTCCCAACTCGATTCTCCACCGCTCCAAGATAATCTCGTCATTCTCCGATTGGTATGGCTTAGCACGGGCTCCCTGAAGCGCCGCGAGCGACTCGCGCACATCCCAACGCTTCCCATTCTCATCAAGAATCACCAAACTTTGATTATTTGTGAGTCCCTTTGTGTCTAGGTATGTTTCGATAACGAGTGGTGGTGGTCGATTGTCCGTTGCATCGCATGTTCTCCAAGGTCGCAGGGGTTCCCGAAGGACATCTGTGTCGTCTAATTCAACGTTGAACTGCAGCAAAACAAATATAGTTAACACCTGCTACTTTGATGTGGTGTCCCAAAAAGCATCATAAAACCATAGGATGAAAACGTACCCAGCGGTTGACTCTAGGGGACTCGGAGCCCTTGTTAAAGGAGGGAGGCAGTGCAACTCGCGAATGCAGGATAATCAAAGCGGCTTTTGTGTGATAGTTCTGTTGAGGAAGATATTAGCCATCAATAAGCCATCCTGATAAGCCATTGGAGGGGCGATCTGAATGACGATACCGATATTATCTGATTTAACCGGGTCAGGGCCTCCTTGCCCACTGCCGCATTCCTCCCCTGCTCGGACGGCTGAGGTCCCGGCTCTATTCCCAACCCCCTGGCAGAATTAGACCCCATATCGACAGCTGGGGAGCTCGGCGTGGCTTCCTGTTCTCTGCGGTCGTCCCGAGCAGTCGGTCTGGGTGGGAAGTTTGGCGCCGGAGACGGCACCGATCGGGGATGCTGATGCATGGTGGGCGGCTAATTGCGAGCGCGTGGTTAGCGACCATCAACAAGTATGCGAACAAGAGGCGAGAGCGGCATTACCCTGATGGAGCCCAAGGAGTGCTGGGTATGAGTGTTATCACCGCCGGAATCTGTTATCAGGAACGCAATCGGGCAGCGATGCTTCCAGGACTGAGGGCCATGCTAACAGAGGAGGGGAATGATAATCTTCTAAGGCCGTTGCTGGGTCTGAGACGCTAAATGATTCAAGATAAGACAATGGACGCCCAGCATGTGGTCTGGGGGTGACTCCGGCCTGGGACCTTCGGAGCAAGTCTAGAGCTTCTCCGCACGGGCAAATGCAGTTGGATGAACTCGTCGTGTAAGGCGTAGGAGAGCGAGAGAAATATAAGAAAGCCCGTGAAAAAGAAATGAGAAACAAGATGGATGCGGAGAAAGCCCAGAGAGAAGGGGTGTGATAATGAAGATAGTTCGTCTGTGACGCACATCCGGTGACTCGACGTATCTCGAGTGTCCTAGTCAGCCTAGAACGCCACACAGATGATGCAAACACGGGGGTTTGCTGCCTATATTCTTGATATTCTCTCTTATTCGCCTTTTACTCTTATCCATATATCTCCTACCCTTTTTATCTACTACAGGCTGTTGTACAAACCGGGGACCATGCACGGTCGCAAGGATCGCCGTACCCGGGCAAGGTACCCTGGAACCGATAAGCACCTGATCACGACTTAAAAGGCGTGATATCAAAATATCTGGAGGTATAGGCAGCTGATGGTGATATCATTTGGCTTTAGTTATATCTGAGTACGTACTATAAGTACATATGTACTTTATATCTTCCAAGATTTCCCCTTATTCTATTTTGGTATGTTACACGGTTATCTGATCCAACGTCATACATAACTTCATTCCATTGATCATTAGATCGGTGATTGAAATGATAGACATTATCTATTGAAAGAAAAAAGTTATATATAATCCCACATGGACAAAGGATGGCATAGTCTGACCAGAATAAACAAAGAGATAGTGGGAGAGCAAATTATATCCATGTGCATATGTGTAGATCAAAAACATGTACAAAAGTTGCGGCTCAAACCCTCAACGTGCATCATGTGCAATGGTAGTAAATATCAACATTTGCTTAAAGATTGGTGCTGAGCACTCCAACGGGGTCGCTCTTGACCTTCGAGTCCTGTTCACCCAGATTGAACAGCGCATCAATGAGCTTCACGAGAATAGGCTCAAGCTCCACACCAAGAGCAATCGGGTTCAGAATACTGCCAAGCTCAGTATTCGCGATGCAGCCACTCTTAGTCGTGCCAGCAAAGGCATTCTTGACAAAGTTAATGACATCAGGAATGGCAATGATTTCAGTGGTCGCATGGCCACCACTGGCATAAGTAGTAAACTTGACGTTCGCATCCCAGTTGCACCAGGAATTAACCATCTTTTTGGCATCGGCGTAAGGGATGACTTCGTCGTTTGTAGCGTGGTACACAAAGGTTGGTGCCGTCGGGGTCTCGTCCTTGTTGACAGCCATGCTGTTCTGCTTCAACACTGACTGAACGATCGGGTCGAAGATGAAATCCTCGCCCATCGATTGGAAGCTAGATTCAAAGATCGAGCGTTCAAAGAACGCCAAGAGATCTTCAGTGACGCATTCAGAAACGGCGGAGTCCAGGATCTTTTGGCCATCAGCTGTCATGACCTTGCTAATGAAAGTGTCCAGCTCGGCACCGTAGGCGCTCGGCTTTGAGAGACCAGCAATAGCTGGGGGCAGTAAGCCACTGAAGGCTGTGTTGTCAAGCTGATACATTGTGCCGGTGACATTCGAGGGAGTTCCACCCTGCACCCAGCCCTTAATGTTCAACTCTGACGCGTACTTGGGCTGCAAAGAGGCTGCCCAGCCGGTAGCAATGGCACCGCCTGAATACCCCATGCCGACAACCATGGGGTTACCGGTGAGACCCAAGGTCTTGAAGCTCTTTACGGCACGGATACCATCCAATACGCCCATACCTGCCAGGCGACCAGGTCCAAAGGCAGCCTCGGGTCCCTCATAATCGGGAGAAGCGACGGTGTAACCAAGAGCAAGGTAGATCTCAATGATCAATAGCTCGACCGAAGCGATCAAACTGTCCTGTGGCGCACCAAGCTGGTAAGCATAGCTAGGCTGGCATTTCGTCGCAGAGCTATCGTAGGCCGTGGCAAAGGAAACGAAACGGTCTAGCTTCGCGTTTTTCGGCTTGAACACCGTGGTAACTGTTGCAATGGCCGAGCCATTGACTGCAGTCGTGCGGTAAAGCAGCTGATAGGCTTCCACGTCAATTGGGATAAGACCGAAGAACGCGGCAGTGATGTCCCGTTGGCTCAGGATTGTCCCAGGCGCCTCAGAAGCGAAGCCAGCAGGCGGCTGATAGAACGGATCAGCGTCAGGAGCCAGAACCGTGCTGCGAGGGACTGGAGGTGCAGGTAGTGCTGAGGCAATTGAAGTGAATGCCGCCAGGCCAACCAGGGCAAGGCGCACCATGCGCACAAGGGACAATGCCATTTTCCCGCTCTATATACAGATTCAAGGCTGCGGTGCTGCATGGCGAAAGGGGGCGATCTTCATGTTATATACGTGGGGCGATCCATAGATTTTTCCTAAGAATGTGATTGATATCTATTACCGAGGCTGGCAAATAGGGCGACGATCATCTCACGGCCCCGGATGATGGGGAGGACTCCGTGTAGAGCCTGATCTGTCTGATGCCCTGCGGATCTCCCTGTTGATAGGATGTTAGTTTTATACATGTCGCCCACAGGAGCATGAACACATTAACGGATTAATCTGAGAATAAAGTTATCTGATAGACTCATCTCTTCATTTTTTTTATCTTCGATATCTGAATGAAGGTTGGGCCCAACAAAATTTTCGAATTTTTCAGACTTGTGGAAGATCGGCTCCAGCCCCGCATAAATTTTCTTTGTTCCCGATTGGGATTCATATACGACACTATGGATGCAATATCCGAGGCTGATTACTGAGACATTTTATCAGCGAAGCCCCCTTCCAATATTTAGATACGTCGTGGATACGCCTCGGGTCAGAATACGCAGTCTCCATATTCCGTATCCGTACTCCGTAACTCCGCAATTGGTTGTTCGTAGGTGCTCTAATCCGACATTGTCTTAGCGTTACCCCTCTTAATGTGGGGGAGATCTTGCAAGAAGCAGGTTCTTGCATAAGATGCTGTCGCTTTTGTACTGGAGCTTCACATGAAAGTGCTTGGGTTGCATCCTTCGGCTTCCTTCGTGTTGAGACAGGATCCATGAACGTTGGAAGACAGATGACACACTTTCCCTTTGGTACCTAGGTAACGGTGAAAGCTAGGCAGAAGTGAGATTTGAAATGGGATATAGGACCGATTGATAGAAGCAGAGATGAGACAGGAGTATATCTTGTCCATGAGTGTCATTCACGCCAATAGCAGTGGAGACCCTCGATTTTCTTCTAGTGTTCAGAGGTATATAGCTTTTGATTTGGTATAGTTTCTATTCTTTCTTATGATTTCTGCCTTTGGTCAATATTTTCCGTTTATCCACCAGATCCCAGAATAATGGGCGCCCCGAGGATGCGCCAGTAGCCCAACAGTGATCATCACGGGCAGCTCCTCTACCTAAAGTGCTGTAGACGTTAGGCTAATGCATTGTCTAAGTCCTTTTGTGGGTTTGCTCTGAACAAATCTGTGGTCTCGCCATTATTCAGGACCACGTCTAAGTTTGCCAGATTGATTTATAGTGAGGACCCGTACTCCGTACAGTATAGAACCCGGAGCTGGCTTTTATGGATCAGAGGGGGAAAAAGAAAAGGAATGTGTACTCTCCAGATGTCATCTCGAGGAGCTCGCTCAAATTTCCTCAAATTCACCATCAAGCCGGAAATCTCCGAGAATTACTTACTATCGAGCCCTATGCATTCCTGGATAATATCCAATTTATTCAAAGAGGCTCGTGTGCACTGGACAGATGGAAACCAGAGATATTGCCCAAAACAAACCAAAAAACGGAAAACAAGCCGCAGGGAGCTATTATGACATCTTTAAATAGATGCCTCGTGCTTCATTCTAGTAATAGATGGGTGCTCTTGCACCAACATATTGGTCTAACTAAGAGGTCAATTTATGTCTTCACTATGGATCCTGCAGCCGAGGTAGTCCGAGAGATTAACGGCGTGCGAGGGGCTTACGATTTCAGATGACGTGATATCTGATCCTAATCGTGTTAGCGTAGACTTGCTACCTAATAACCAGCGCTTGAGATGCTAAGGAGTCCACGGGTGGGCATGTTATCAATTACTCAGGTGTGCAGGTGAGGTCCGACAGCGTCCCCACCGGAGCACTTTGAGATTTATTCGTTGTTCGATCGGAAAGTATATATATAGGTGGTATACGGAGTATGATAGTTCGTCAAACTGTAGAGTAGTTAAGATAAACGAGGAATCCTTCATATTTTATGCCAATTCACTATAATACAACAAGATGGGGCCATGGGGTTTCCTATTCCTCAGTATTATACGTTATTCCGTGGTAGACCTAACTTAGAATTAACGAGTTTCTTTATTAACAGAAAAGGCCATTGTTTCTCTCTGTTCCATAGATCATATTTCAGATAAACCCCTTCTCCCTCCAGACTGTAATAATAACTTGGCGTTATCAACCAAGAGAGAATTTTCCTTGAAAGACAACATACCATCTAGCTGAAGGTGGATTTCTCCTGCCAAAGGTCAGTCCTCAACCCGTCCATTCCACTAACCGGCGAAATGGGCGTGCAGGCAAGTCCCTTCGTAACCCGCAAGCACCATATTCCAGATCCTCGTGACGATGGTGAGGGTTATTGCTGGGTTAGTGTCATACTCCTACCGGAAGCGAAGAATGGCACCCATAGCGACGAAGCGACTATGTTATTTGTAATCCGGAGGTGCAAATATGGCCGGACCGCCATGACCCATCAGCCGCTGCATGGGTTGGGGGACCACTGTATCTCGTTGCCAGTCAAATGGAATACACCTAGGCAAGATCTGCCTACAGTGCGGGATCAGGCTGCGGCTCTCGCAACATAGTGGCTTGTTCAAATTCGTGAAAATAGGGTTACTATTGACCAGACGATGGTTTTCGACGACCGCACCAAGGGAGGACTCAAAAACATGTTGGATGTGATCCCTCCTGAGTGGAAAAAACTTGAGTATTCAGATTAAAGCAAATAAATACCATGCGGATTGTTATTATAGCATCTGTTCTGTTAGTAGATCCCGCGGAGCTGAGCAAGATGGAGATGTGATGGAGATGTGAAGAAGTCTTATATTTATTGATTTTAATTAAGATCATTAATATATCAAAAATCAAATGATCAAATGGTCTGAATTGATTAGAAGAGTTGAAACAGGAAGTAGTTCTTTGAAATAGTAGATGGGTAGTTGAATAGCTAGATAGTCCCGAGGTCGCTCCTAAGGGATTTTGTCATCAAACGGCTTTCTGGTAGCACTCCAGGTGATGTAGAGTACTTCGGTGAGTGGTAAGACGCAGGGGAGATAAAATACATAAGATTCCCCGAGCCTGAATGCCCTTGTATCACACGGACACATATTCGGAATCTGGCACTTGATTTGAAGCCGTTTAGCATGTGCTCAACGAGAATTGTTGATGGCAAACAGGACTGTGTCTGGATGAAAAGCGGAGGGACTTAAAGGGAAATGGGAAGATTGAGTGGAGAGAATAACATTACCTAGATAGATCTGACACCCATGACATCTATGTACCAGCCTTGCGAACAACGTTCGTGAAGTGACTTCTAACACTATCGTATACCATGTTACATGTTATAAAGGCCACCGAAACAATATTGAATGGTATGTACAGTGAGAATCCTTCGATTATAGCAATTTGATAAGAGTCAATTCCCAATTCGGTGCGCATACAGAGCCAAGGGACAAGAAGAACGAGATCCCGTTGCAATTGGCAGTTCAAATGACCGATGAAGAAGTTGGGATAAAAATCATTGGAACGCTCTCGAATCCCTTGTCCGACTTTGGAAGACTATGTAGGAACGACCACGTCTCTTTCTCCTTCTCCTTCTCCTTCTCCTCTCCCTCTCTCCCTCTCTCCCTCTCTCCCCCCCCCCCCCCCCCCCCCC
>CAJVRC010000845.1:845260-945267 GCA_911456345.1 Penicillium egyptiacum
GCCTGGCCAAGGGCTCGGTGACCCAGTGCTGCTGGACAAGATTGACCGGCTCCTTGCTTGTAACCTTGCTGAATATGTCAACTTGCCCCAGCTTGTTGTTGTAGGAGACCAATCTAGTGGCAAAAGATCTGTTCTTGAGGGGTCTTACCAAATTGCCGTTCCCCAGAGACAGTGGGCTTTGTACACGATTTGCTACTCATATCATCTTTCGGCGTACCAGGTGTGACACAAAGAGAAGTATCAGTGCCTCTATTGTTCCAGCATATGATAAGAGCGCGGGGCATGCTTCCCATCTGGCAGCATGGAAAGCAACCAATATGGAGTCTCTCGATTTCGAATCCTTCGCTGGAACAGTGCGTGAAGTAAGCCTCGCTACTTGAAGAAACGAATAGCTGAGTCCTTACTCACTGGTATCTATAGGTTCACCAGGCTATAGGTCTGTCGTGCTCCAAGGAGGAAATCTTCAAGCCTACTTTCACCCAAGACGTCTTCCGGCTAGAGATTTGTGGTCCCGAAGAAGAGAACTTGAGCATCATTGATGTCCCAGGCATTTTTAAGAACACCACAGATGGTCTCACTACCTAGAGAGATATGGAAATGGTGAAGGATATGGTCCTCAGCTACATGCGCAACCCTCGTTCTATCATGCTGACCGTGGTTCTCGCAGATTGGACATAGCCACACAAGAGATTTTGGAGATGGCGCGTGAGTGTGATCCCGAGGGAAGTCGCACGCAGGGTGTGTTCACCAAACCTGACTTGGTAGACAAGGGTGCCGAGAACAAGGTCATCGACTTGGTGGAAGGCAAAACCTCTTCCTTGAAGCTTGGCTGGATTGTTGTGCGCAATGCCGGTCAACAGCAGCTAATTGACCAGAACTCCAACCGAGACGAGGTTGAGGGCCAGTTCTTCCGTGAAGTTCACCCATGGACCGACCTTCCGAAAGACAAAGTTGGCGTTGCTGCTCTCAAGATCCGCTTACAAGATGTGCAAACCACCCAAGTTCGCGGAGAGTATCCCAAGGCATGTCGCTTCCTTTTCTTACTTTATTCGTAGATCTGGCTAACTATATATGTAGATGCGCGCCGAGGTTGGCCGAAACTTGAAGGCCATGAAGCAGGATTTTTCTGCTCTTGGTATTGAGCGAAGTACTCCAGAGCAGCAGAGAAGCTTTCTAGTCGACATCATAATTAAGTTTCAAAACATTGTCTCGCAGGCTATGGCAACTTCCTATGGCACACAGGAACTGTTTGAGAAAGACGAAGATACTCGACTCGTCACAATAGTAAGAAACCGCATGGATGGTTTCAAGTCCGACATGGAAGAATATGGATTTGAGTATCAATTTCTTCGTTGGGAGTCAGGAACACAGCAGCCCAGTTCCGCAGAAGTTAGACCTGAATCTAAATCTGATAGCGATGATGACGATGAGAAGGCGGATGGGATCCCTGTTCGTAAGAACATGAATTTGCCAGAGCACAGTGGCGCCATTGATGGTATTCTCCAGGAACAAGTGAACATAAGGAAGCCTGCAGACGATAGCATACTCGCATGGATCGAGGATAAATATTTTGCTTCCCGCGGATTCGAGATGGGAACATTCCAGACATCTCTACTGTGCACCATAATGAACAAGCAATCAGGCAAATGGACCGAACTTGCACTCGGATATGTTAGCGATGTGGTTGATATCGTGCATACATTCATTCTCAAAGTCCTCCTATCCATCTGCCCAGATGAACAAATCCGCGACAAGTTAGTGAATATTCTCGTCGATGAACTGTCCAAGAGGTACAGGGAAGCGATGGACCAGGCCCAGATGATTCTCGATGTCGAGCACACGAACCTGATGACCTTGGACAACGAATTTCAACATAAGCTCGGCATAGCTCAAAATAGAAAGTGTGTTCGACTGATCCATTCGATCTATGGACAGAATACTATACTAAAACTGTTATACCAGCCACCAGGAGCAGTGTGAGATTGTAAAGGGTAAGAAAAAAGCCCCAATAAGCAACGCCCCAATGACCAACACCCAACGCACCGTTCGTTACATCCATGATACCCTGGCGGCCTACTACGCAGTGGCATCCAAGCGGTTCATCGACAATATCTGCATGCAAGCCACCGGCTACTGTCTGCTCACCGGACCACGAAAGCCGCTTGGACTCTTCTCGCCCCAATTTGTTGCGGATCTGGCGCAAGACCAGCTTATGGAGATTGCGGGGGAGAATGCGGTGCTGAGCCGGCGACGTGCCCAGCTGAAGAAAGGGATTCAGGACCTGGAAACTGGCCGAAAGATTATGATGTAGATCTGGGTGTGGCACGGACGGCGTCACCAGGCAATTCTAGAGGAATTCGGAATGAAATGAAATGTCATGCATACAGCATAGTTCCTACATAAATGTGCATCATCCTATCACTTCCCCACGGGCTCTGCCCTGGATGATCCTCGCCTCTCGTCCGGGGGCATGGAGGGACGTGCGCGTCGTTATTGGTTAGAATAAAGATACAGAAGGTGATAACGTCCACTTAGGCACATAATACAGATTCCTATGTAATGGTATGGATGGCTTCATTGGCTTCATTGCCCCAATTACTTGGAGGGCCCTGGAAATATACATTACTTTGGAAGCTGATAACAAATTACAAGCTGCGAGAGTTTGTTCAGTCTATGGGCTCCTGAATCTTTTGTATTACTCAAGTCATTCTCTCCCGAGGTCTACTTAGTCAAGTGAGGGTTATTGATATATCTGATCTATACTTGGTTGTGAACATTGTACACTGTACCCTTAAAATTCTAAATACTTCCAGAGTCATTTCAAAGGCATGCTTTGACACATTCAGAGCAGTGCGACAAACCCGATATGACCCGGGGTATCCGATGTAGATGTACTACTGTATACGTGGTTTTTTACCCGAAGGTCGTTATTTTCAACTGTGCCGCGGCTCCACGATCCATGGATGACATCGAGGGCAAGCCGCTTGGATTTCTGGCAAGTGCGACCTGCGACATCTGGCTCCTTCCCTCGAGACATTCATTATACATCTTCCAACCCCGTCGAAAAGCCCCTCACTCCTGTTGTTCGAGATTTTCGAGTTGCCCGCCAAGTACGCACTTTCGCCACACGCGCAGACTCCGAACCCACAATCGATTTCGCGTCAAATCCACGATCAAAAAACTTGTGATACCGACATCGCGTCGACCTACATAGCGTCGACAACCCTTATCCTTTCCTCTCAGACCAGGGCTCTCTTGTCAGCTCCCCCGTCGCGGTCCACCCCACTGTCGTGACGGCGACGCTCAGATTGGGCCTGATAAGAGATTCGGCGCGTCGACCACTCCGGGCACATGAGTAACAAGCTTTGGGAGTTTTTCATTCAAGACGATGTCGAGCGGTTCCAGCGGTCTCTGGCGAACGCGACGTTCGCGGGGCCGCGAGCTGCAGGAGGCTCTGGAGGCACGTCCAGATCTGCGACAAATCTGTCATCGAAGGCTGGAAGCCCCGGGTCCATGATTGCCTCGTCCCCGAACCCACCGAGAAGTAAAAAGAATATCGAATCATCGCCTTCGTCCTCTATGCCTGACCGGGCGGCCTTCCCCCGCGGGAGCGTGAATTTGTCGCGTGCCGATGTTAATGCCCGCGATCATTACGGTCGTACACTGCTGCATCATGTCGCTTCGTCCTCGAAACCCACCGCCTCCAAGTTCGCTCGCGCTTTGTTGGAAGTTCCATTTATCGATATATATGCGCAGGACTGGGAGAGTGGATGGACGGCTCTGCATCGGGCTCTTTACGCCGGAAACGCCACAATTGCTCTGGCGCTCATGGCGCGCGACCTACAGGACATGACAGATTTCAGCAAAGGTGGAAATACGAGTCATCCGAGTGGTGGCCTTATCAAGATCAAGGACCGTGAGGGTTGCAGTCCCTTTGACGTCTTCGGGGCGACTATTAGAGCCCGCGACATTAAGCATATCTCTGGAAACTGGCCGAACTCAGACCTTGATGATGATGTTTTGGGTAGCGATACTGCTTCCAACGCTGCCTCAAACTTTGGAGATGATGGGGAAGATGGGCCATACGCTCTCAGGAGTGTCCTGAAGGGGGCCGTGGATATTTCCGCCGATGAAGTTTTCACACTCGGAAGCAACAAAAACCTGAACCTTGGTCTAGGGGATCAGGATGACAGACAGTTTCCTGAGCGCATCTCCTTGAAGCGCCCCGGACATCTTTTGCACCGATTTTATCGTGAATACCAAGAGAAACTAGAACACTTAGGGCTTGAGGATAATGTCCCCAAGAGCAAATCGACCGAGTTGCCCACGTTGATCAGAAACAAGCCAATAAAATTCCAAGACATTATCATGTCCAAACTGCATACCGCCATAATCACAGACGACCCTGAGGCTAATCTGTTCATGTGTGGATTTGGACCTGGAGGGCGCCTAGGAACAGGAGATGAGTCCACGCGTTTCACCTTTGTTTGTATCGAAACTGGTGGTCTGGAGGGGAAGAAAGTCGTATCCGCTGCTCTGGGTCAAGACCATAGCCTGGCAATTACCGAGGAGGGCGAGATTTTCAGCTGGGGAAGCAACAAATTCGGACAACTTGGCTATGGCCTGCCCAGGACTAGCAACAAAAACGACATTCCCATCCAGACGACTCCTCGCCAGATCTTCAACCCGTTCAAGAAAGAAACGATCATAGGCGCAGCAGCGTCATCTATTCACTCGGTGGTCTTCAGTACCTCAGGTCTCTATACGTTTGGCAAGAACGAAGGTCAGCTTGGCTTGGTCGATTCCGATGCGCGTTCGCTTGAGGTACAGACGACACCACGGCGTGTTGGGGCATCCCTTTTCAGTTGTCCAATCAAGATGGTGTCCGCAATTGACCGTGCTACGTCTGTGCTTCTTCAGAACCACGAAGTCTGGGTGTTCTCGTCATATGGCTATTCAAAACTCTCGTTCCCAATGGAGGTGAGCTCCAGGTTTATCAGGGATAGCTTCATGGTAACCAGATACGACAAGACTGCAAATCGTGTTGTCAAGATTGTATGTGGCGGCAACACCATATGTGCATTATCCAGCTCTGGTGATGTGTTCACCGTTCAAGTCAACCAGTCCGATAATTCTTCGGCTTCAACATCCACGACCAATCCCGCAAAGATTCGGAATTCGTTAGCTACCCCTGTTCGAGCATGGTCCGTTAAGAAATCATACATGGCAGCGAGTGATGTTGATGTCGGACAAGACGGTTCGATCATCATTTGTGCAACATCTGGATCTGCGTGGAGAAAGGAACGGCGGACAAAGAACAAGGAGGGAGCCTCCGAAGACTACAAATTTGCCCGCATACCTGGTCTCTCACGGGCAGTGGCAGTGCGCAGCAATGCCTTCGGGGCCTATGCTATCGCTCAACGTGAGTGTGAAGTGACTAGAGAACAAATTCATGTCGAGCAAAGCAGCCTTTGGGATGATATGTTGCCGTTGTCCCCATTTACAATGCCAGGCCTGGAAGAGCTGGACTCTGTCCTCGATGATGACGCTCAGAATGTCCCTCTTGTGCTTTCCTCCGGAAAAAGTATCCAAAGAGCCATACTTTCATCCTCGGATATTGAAAGCCAATTCCTTCCTGTATGGACCGAGGGGACTGTTTGGTTGACCAGCTCCCTATCTGACTCTTGCATTCCTGTTCATGAGTTTCTTATAGCTGGTCGTAGTCCTATTTTGGGAAAGGCATTGGCCGAGTTCCGGCAGTCGTATTATTCATCTCTCCCAGACGTTTTTTATATTGAATACGGGAAGGACGGGCATGCCCAGATCCGCCTTCAAGGTGTCGATTCCTTGACCGTTATGAATGTGGTCTTTTTCCTTTACACAGATGGCGTTCTCGACGTTTGGCGCCTAGCAAGGAGCTCACCTGCAAACTCGGCCCGTTTCCGGCAAGTTCGCACTGAAGTTATGCGGGTTTCTATGCAACTAGGTCTGCCAGCGCTGGAGCGGGCAGCACGGCTAATGGTCGAGCCGCAAAGAAGCCTGAAAACAGATATGGCTCATGCCATCAACCACTCATTCTTATTTGAAAGCGCAGATTTGACTGTCCAGCTCAAAGGCGATACAATCAAAGTGCACAGCCAAGTGGTGTGCCAGAGATGCCCGTTCTTTGACACTCTTTTCCATGGTTATGCGGGTGGAAGGTGGCTAGACTCGCGCAAATCCGAATCAGACCAGAGTGTGCATGTCGATCTAAAGCACATTGATCGCTCGACATTTGAATTTGTCCTGCGTTACCTATATGCCGATACAGAGGAACGTCTGTTTGATGAAGTTCGCACCAAAGATCTTGATGACTTCATTGACTTGCTTCTGGATGTAATGTTCGTAGCAAATGAGCTGATGATCGACCGACTATCTCAAGTGTGCCAGAAGATGCTCGGCCGCTTTGTCACAACGCGCAACGTGTGCTATTTGCTCAATTCCATTGCCCCTTGCTGTGTCACAGAGTTCAAGGATGCCGCCCTGGAATATATCTGTCTCAATCTCGAGGCTATGCTCGCTAATAGATATCTCGAAGATTTGGATAATACTCTCCTTTGGGAGTTGGATCTGATCTGCCGCGAGAATCAGCTAGCATGCTGGCCCATATCCCGTGGGCGCAATTCCGAGGAGTATGTCTTCGAGAAATACCCCGAAATTGTCAGCTCTGTGGAAGCAGATAAGCAACGAAGGATCGATGCCATGGCTTTGCAGTCCCGCCTTGGTCATCTCGAGGATTATGATGCGCCAGCTCGGTCAACGCCTAGCGAGAAGGCCACTTCATCTCCTTCTGTACGCAAAGGGAAGACCGGTGCATCCGGGGAGTCACCAAATGTTGGTAGTAGCCCAATGCTGAAACCGAGGCAGTCGGCTGGGGATCTCATGTTTCAAATGGACGACGAGGCTCTTATGTCGCCAAGTAATTCGAAAGGTAAGGGCGCCATGCGTGGACTCAGGTTCACAGACGGCATACCTGAAAATCCATCATACCCTGACTCCCCAGCTTTGGGGGCAAGCGTCCCAGACGCTGAGTCCTTGGGAGATCTTGGTTTCTTGAAGGATCAGATGTCTTCCCCGCGAGACCCGCTACTTGCGCAGTCCCCGTCTGAGTCCAGGGCAAACATTCGAAACCAAAAACAAGCCCTAGCATCGTCATCTAATCCCTCTTCTGCTCCCTGGACCTCGCCAATGATTTCGAGTTCCAAGAAGGATATCAAAGACATCATGGGAGAAGCATTACAGTCTCGGGTGTCAAACCTCACGCTGGGAATGGCGGATCGACGCGAAAGCAGCGGTAGCTTTGTACCCAAGGTCTCCCAAAAAGAGCGGAAGAAGCGTCAGCAACAACAGATGCAAGAGCAACTGGCTGCCCAACAAAAGGCGAAGGATGCACCACAGAACCCTTGGCAGAAGCCAGTAACTTCTTCAGCCTCGCTCCGTCGACTCGATCCTCTGCCAGGTCAAAGCGCCCCGGTTTCTGAGGCTGTTAAATCACCCCAAAGGTCCATGACTATGCGGCAGACTGTGGCCGGCACGCCGCCACCAAATTCAAAGCCGGTGGCTACGCCGGTGCAAACACAGCGCCGGAGTGTGTCAGACAACCCATGGCCCTCCCCTCATTCGAAACCAACATCACCGCAGCCAGCCATCCAGTCGATTCGTCACATACCACGCCCTGACCTAACAGCATCACGTTCCCAATCCTCTGGCTCGTACTCTCTGTCAACCATCTTGCTCCAGCAACAGACCGAAAAGGAGGCGATCCGTGAGGCAGCCACAGCCAAGCATAAGATGCATGAAATCCAGGCCGAGCAGGAGTTCCAGCAGTGGTGGGATCAAGAAAGCAAGCGTGTGCAAGGACTGGTAGACCCCGAGCCAAATGAGCCCCGCTCTGGAAAGGGTGGACGAGGAGGCAAGGCGCCTGGCGCTGCCAGTGGCCCACGTAAGCATCGAGGCAAGAAGAATACCGGTGACGGACCTGCTCCCCGAGATCAAAAGCGCGCATCGGCTCAAAGCTCAGGGCATACAACCCCCACGAATCAGAGTGGCCAGGCCCCAGCCCAGTCTCAAAGAGACCTGAATAAAAATCGTGCTGGAGGTGTTGCTGCGAACGCTAATGGTCGTCGTGGAGGCGGTAACCCACGCGGTAAGGGCAAGAACGACGCATAGCATTCTTCTCTCAGCGTCTCTTCTTCTAAGGCTATTGTTTTTACGTCTCGGAATACTTCCTATTGTACATGTTCGGCTTCCATTCAATTCCACCGAGATATGATTGCTTTTGAACTACAGTATCAGCAGTTCTCTCAGTGCCATCTCCTACGATTTACTCGTACCCCTCCCTTTCGCCTATACACCATGTTCGGTTTTCTTGTTTATCAATTTAGAATCTGTTTGGGCAAATATGGAGTTTTATTGAAGTGCTGGTGACTCACGCAAGACCGGTATAGAATGATAGACCGCCTGTTATTGATGTACTAGTTCTGGTGAATTTACGAACATCTATCTCTCTTTCAAGATACGGAGATTACTGATTTGCGGAGACGATACTAAAACCAACAATATTCAGTTTCCAGCCCTACGAACGGACTTCCCATCGCACAGTCGCCGGCTGCATAGGACGTGAAAAGAGAGACTAGGAAGAAGTCAGCCACCTATCCTTATCAACCAAGCCAAAAGAAACCGAAACCGAAATGACTTACCGAGTAATCCGTGTCCGGCACCCCGTCCCTCCCCTCAGGATTGAAAAACCTGAACTCCCTCACAAGTGTGGCAATAATAACCTCCAGATTTAGATACGCAAACTTCTCACCAATGCAACGATGTCTACCAGCCCCGAACGGCAAGTACGGACTGCGTGTTCCCTTAGAAACAGCCCCATACCCGTAATCCACCGTGTCAGAAGCATCCTCAACCTCAACACGACTCTCCCAGCGATGCGGATTCCACCGCAACGGATCACGGAAATGGCGGTCATCCCGCGCCGTAACGCCAGGCGAAGAGAGTAGTGTATGCGATGGCGGAATCACAAACTCAGTCCCAGGCACCGGCATCGGATTCTTCACTTTCCGCATAAGCGTATGGATAGACGAGTGGATGCGCAATGTCTCTTTGATCACATTGTGGTGTAGCGGAAGCTTATCCATATCCTTATACTGCAGCGGCGGGAGATCAGCCCCTAAGTTCTTTATCTGTTCCGCATACAACTTCTCCGTCATCTCGGGCTGCGAGGCAAGTCGGAGAAGGATCCAGCAGCCAATTGCAGATGACGAGTGCTGGCCGGCCATCAGCAGCGTGATCATCATATGCGCGATCTCCTTGTCTGGGATTGGTGTCCCGTCGCGGTACACGCAGCGCATTAGGTTCGAGATCATGTCTGTGCCTTTGCCCTTTTCGCTGTGGTTGACGTTGTCTTCTCCGGCTTCCCGTCGCGCTTGGATGATTTCAAGGTAGATCTCGCGCATACGTGCGTGCGCTTTATCCCGCTTGCGGTTGTTGGGGAGCGGTGCCCAAGGGAGCATGAAGTTTACTGGGGTGAAGCCGAGGTCGAGGTCGTGGAAGAGCTCGGCGAACTCTGAGGTCAGTTTGGAGCGTACTTCTTCGCCTTGGAGTGTGCGGGCTGCCGTGAAGACGGTTATTTCAGCCATAGCGGCGGCGAGGTCGATGGTGCCGGATTGGCCTTTAAAGTTGGGGGATGATTTTATGTAGGCGCTTGTTTCGTCGGCGATTAGGGGGACATAAGATTCTAGGGCTTCTTGGCTTAGGCCGTATTTGATGAACTGGTTTAGGGGGGTCGGGTGTTAGCTTTAGATATGAGTGATGATGAGTGATTAGAAGGAGTCATACCTTCTTTTGCTCCATGAGTTTGGAGTTGGGACAGTCGTAGACAACATCAGATCCGAAGACGGGCGTTGTAAGCCTGCCGTAGACTTCTTCGGCGTTGACGTCCTTCAACTTTCCATTGAGGATGAACTCATTGCCTTCAACGCCGAGGTATACGGTTGTCTTCTTGCCTAGCAGAATGAAAGTGAAGATGTCGCCGTACTAGGTGTGTTCGTTAGTAGGCGTCGTCTATCATTTTGGAAGCATCAGGAGCTGCAAGATATACACACCCTGGCACGAGAAGCGAAGAAGAACTGGTACGGATCCATTCCATAGGCGACTGTACTTCCAATAAAAGGAACCCAGTGGAAGACAACGGGTGGTTCCTTTCTGTTGTAGAAGACGAGCTGCTTGATCACATTAAGGACAATTGACACCAGCACAAGTCCGGTGGTGTAGTATGCGATGCACAGGATCTGACCTGCTACCAATGGGACGAGATTCATGATGCTTTTTTCACTAGATTCGATACGAAATAGAAGTACGAAGAAGTCTGGAGTATGTAGGCCATATAGTTAGGGTTTTGTAGGACAAATCAGGAGGGCAGGATTGGCGATTAATCATCAGGTCAGGCCATCCAGCTCTTCCCCGGATGTCAGACCAGCCGACGCAGGAATGGGCTGTCCAGGCCAGTCCTAGGCAGCCGATTTGTTTTAGATCGACAAAGTACTGGAAATAGTGGGCATAGTGGGCATAGTGGGCTGTGATGACCATGTAAATTTGTGGCATTGGCTACTCATATCAACATAATGGAGCAAAAGTGCAGTGCAAAAGAGAAGAAAGAACAAAGATAAATAAGATAAATTATGTTCAACCTGATCGCTGTAATGAAAAACCAGAATGCAAACGCCAAACAACCGTAGGGATAACCGTCATAAACATAAAGGGGTGAAAAATCATAAATTAGCCGTGGATGGCAACCTCTCGGCTCTCCCACATCCGGCGGATCAGCATGGCGCTGTCGTTAATCTGGAATTCTTCGTCGTTGTCAGCACTCACATCGCGCGAGGCTTCGGCTGAAGTGGAGAGGATACGATGGGATGGATCGTTAGACTTGGCAACCTCTGCTGTATTGATAGGTTCGTCGTTTGTCGCCGGATCTCCAGAGGCGGCTGAGTTTGGATTATGTGATTGGGACTTAGATGCAGGGCTGGACCCGAGGCGACTGGGCCGTTTGCCTTGCTGCAGAAGGGGCAGCGAAGGTGCTGATTTGACTGGTTTGCCGAGAGCTGATCCTTGCTCCACATTCTTGGCTCGGACAATATGACGAAGACGAGCGAAGCTCTGGCCGGTGGGAGACTGGAAACGCCGCACGACCATCAGTTCCAGGGAGGTCTTCTCATACGCCTTGCGGATATGACGGGCTTCGCTATCGTGTCCTGCACCGCCAGCTCGACTGTCGCCGTTGAGCCCCCTGCCGGCGTCATAAGTGCTGTGGCTAGCGGCAATAAACGTTGGGTCGATGCCAGACGATGGAACTGCTGCAGTCACTCCATGATTATCAGGAGGAGAGTTATTGAGGGTGGCAGTACGTTGAAGCCAGAGCTTCTGCTGTGTGCGAGATGGCAGGTCAGCACCACGCGGCCGCGCCGGAGATGCAGTCAACTTGGCGGCTGCACTGTTCGGAGAGGGTGGTGTTTGTGGGTGGTAGTGCGGGAGGAACGATGAGGGGGTATTTGGGTCCGAATCGGTGCGAGAAGATGCCTGCATGCTATTCTTGTTGTTCAAGATGAACCTCGAGACTCCACCTTCCATAGAGGATGAGGTAGCTTGGGGGTGAGAGCCAGGCATGCTGGCCATGCTGGCTGTAGAGAATGTGCGCCGAGCATTGTCCTGGCCGGCAGCGAGGTTGAGAGATGCACTACTACGCGATGCGGGATTGAGATTCTTGGCTTCTGGCTTCACCATAGCCGAGATAGAGGACATGGCAGGGGGCGCTTTAGATGAGTGGGTAGGACTTAGGAGCCGAGTCGCTATGTCGCTCTGTTCAGTGTGCTGGCTAGACTCCTCGGCCTCTGCTTCCGAGTCCTGTTGCTCAGCTTCCTCGTCCTCATCCTTATCCTCATCCTGTTCAGTACGCTCTCGGACGAACTTGGTGGTGATTGACTCGGGGAGACTGGTAGCTCGAGGCATTTGAGGATATGGTCGCTTCACAAAGGTAAGGTGGTCGACGAGAACGGTACTATTATCTGCGCTGGGATTGGATGGTGCCACCGAGTTGCGCCTCGTACTTTCGGGTGACTGCGTGGTATCTTCCCACTCAGCCTCGTCGGTCTCGTCATCCCCCAGCTCAAAGCCGACCGTCTTTTTCTTTACCGTGCTGGAAGTTGGGCGCTCAGTCACCAACGCTTTCTTCCCAACGGCCGATGGATTCCGGCGCAATACAGGAGTAGAATAGTTTCTCTTCATGGAAGGATTAGTTGTATGATCATCCACGTTATCCCAGCGGACGTGTCCGCTTTCCTTTGGGCTCGCCACTGGAGTTGCGGGGGCGGACTTCTTGCGCTGATGATGTCGCCCAGCAGTCTCGGGGGCTAGTTGAAATCGTTGGAGTTTGTTCAAGTTCTTGCCGGTAGAGGGGTTGCGGTGGTGATTGCGGTGGGCACCAACAACATGGGCGCGGTGAGGTTTATGATGTAAAAGTGCTTTCTGCGTGTGAGACAGCGACAGGTCATTAGGATTGGCGCGCGTGACGACTGCATGGGACGACACTGCACGGCGACCGAGACCGGGGCGCTTGACAGGGGAAGAGGTATTTGAGACGTTAGAGGTAGGCATGGCGGTAACCGAAAAGCTCCCAGAGGAGCCACAGGCGGGTAATCAGCTGTGCTCACGGAGCATAGAATGTGGGGATTGGCCGAGGCAAGTTGATCAAGACGTCTCACGGCAGATTAGAGAGCATGCAGGCAAAAAGCAATGAAGATTCAATAATTGGGAGGCGGGTTACACCGGTCTGAACCACCACCAATAATGAATGAAAAATCAAATGGAATGCGAAAAAGACGAACAGGAGAGAAATCCGGGGGCGAATTAGAGAAGTGAAGAAGAGAGGGTGATCTCGCTGTCTTCGGCGATTAAGGAGCGGGTAACAATATTGTGGAGTGCCTAAGGCAGAGACGACTCTGCGCCAAAAAGGGTATAAATGGAACAATCTAGGACGATTAGTCTCCAGCTACATAGTAACAAGAATAATCTAAAAAAGCACCTTGAGATAGCTATTGGCCGCATAGGCAATGTCCTTTCGTGTATACTTGAGGTCTCTTCATTCACCCGCTTCAAGCTACACATTCAATCTGCTCTTCAGGTATCATCGGACGAAAAAGAAGAAAGAAAGAAAAAACGCAACAGATAAGACCTTAGATAACGCCCAAAGAAATGTAATTACGCTATAGCTCAATCAAGTTTTCCTCCACTGACCGTGCTGGTTGCTGATAAGGCGGTTGCGAAGTCTCCTGTGCATAGGACCCGGGTTGTCTAGTGTTAATCGAAGGGTAGACAGATGGCACGGCATTAGGAGGTTGTTGAGACTGGGACTGTGACGGGTAATAGTAAGACTGAGAAGAGCTGGTTGCTTGCTGATGAAGTGCTGGCGCAGTAGGCGGCACAGAATAACCTGGCGACTGCATATAGCCGGAAGATGGGTGTTGCTCGGGCACAGGGTTAGGGCCACTGGGAGGCGCATTGGCCTGGTACTGAGAGTCCCGGCCCATAATGGGTGACGCCTGGTATGGGGCTTCTGCGCCCGGTGACTTGGCTGAGTCTTGGTCGTGTGGTCCTGCGTAATATTGAGCTGGGGCACTTGGCGCCGGGGTATTGGTATAATTATTTGGAATGCCGTCGTTAGGCGAAGGTGATCCAAGGGTCGGGTAGTTATTCCCACCCCAGGTGTGACCATAAGACTCATTTGTGGAAGCCCCGTGTTGAGCTTGTGATGGGTAGGTGGGTGGACCTTGAAACCCATCGCCGTTCACCTGCCGGGGTGCATACAAGGTAGTAGGTGGGCGAGAGCTGTCCAATTGACTCCCATGATAGAAATTCTCGGCTCCACCCTGGACGTCGGGAGCGTGAGTAGGGAACGCTGGCTGGATATTTGGATACTGCGCCGCCCCAGGAACAGCTCCATGGCCAAGGGTGTGTTGGGAATAGGCAACTGTCAGGCGGTCTTCTAGCATTCGGTCGTAGTAACGTACAACCGTAGACAGCTTGGCGTGGAGATCCAATAATGTATCTTTGACGATTAGCTTGCAGTTCAATAAGTAAAGATGGTAAGACTGCTGAACTCACCATGCTTACTCATGGTCTCTCCATAGCTTCGAGCCAGCTTTGGTCGAAGCGCACCGATACTCTCATATAGCTCCTGGATTTGCGGTTCTCTAAGAATTGTGCCCGGCGGCTGATGCTGGAGCCGATCAACCAGCGTAGAGAAGAGATGAATATTCTCAGTTTCAACAGGGGTTAGTTCATATGGATTTTTAGGCAATGGAGTGGGCGTGCTAGAGGAATCGCGCACGATAGAACTTGGAGTGGGCACGTTCTTCAATGCGGCTGCATGGTTTTGTTTGTGTTGTTCCATATCGCGCAGGGATGCTTCAATCGCAGCCTTGAGATCCGCATCTTCGTCGTCCACATTCTCCGGCGCTGGGGCAATCTTGACGGGTTCTGGAGCATTGCCTGTCTGTGGTACAAACCCCGAAGGGCCCCTGCCCTCAGCTTCATCAAGACTCATTTGCAACGCTCGACGCAAATCCTCATCGAATCCTGTATCCGCTTTACCAGCACGAGGTTCCACTGTGTTAGATTTGCTGATGGAGTTGTTTTTGAAAGCGGATCGATCCGAAATTCCCGGTGGCGCAAATGACTTGGAGGTCAATTTGGCATAACATCCATCGTCTACTCTGACAGGCTGCAGAATTCCAAGATGTGATAAAGGAATAGTCTTGCTTGAACACTGAGCGTCGAATACGTTCCCGCAGTTACGGCAGTGGTGCTTGCGATTCATAAAGCTGAAGGGAGTCCGACATCGCATGCAGACTTCAGAGTCGATCCACTCTGGGGGCTGAGACAGATTCACAATTTAGCTTCTGCTTCAGAGTGAAGGGTTCAGGCATACTCACTGCGCTACTTTCCAGCATGCTGCCACTCATTTCTGTCTTTGGTGGAAACCGGTAGCCTTCGCTCTGCAATTTGCGATATGTCTCCCCCAAATACATCAAATCCATGCGGCCCTGTGCAGCCATAGCCCAGTTTTGAATAAGTTCCAATATTTTCGCCTGGACCTCGGCATTAAGGGGAGCGCCTTCGGATTTCAGCAATGAGACGAGGTTATCCATGAACTCCCGAGACGCGATCTCGGCCAGGAAATGGGTGCCTCCGTTTTTGACACACGTATCCGTTAACTGGAGGGGCGAGCTTATCAGCGCTTATTCCAAGCCCATCATCAACGGGAGCAGTGTCTCACCTTCAATGTCGCCAGCTGAATGTTGGGATTCCTATTCTCAAGTCGTCGTTTCAAAGACCTCATTCCATCCTTGGGCTGAACGCTCTTTGATCGAACCATGTCTGATATTTCCAGGTTGAGGGCAATGTCTTCCCTATGAGTGTGTTAGCCACATGATCATATATTTTAGACAATCCCGGTAGGTAGCCCCGGTACATATTCGCATGATAGTAACGCGGCAATCAAAACTCACAGAGAGGAAGCTGTCGCCCGCTCGATTTGCTCATCGAGCGGCGACGTTGAAGAGAACCAGCCTGCCATGGTGAAGGCGAAATACCCGATCCGCGTGCAATATCGAAGGAACACAGATCACAGCAGTGTTGCAGAGAGCTGAGACAGTTAAATGCAGTAAAAATGAAGATCAGGCTGTAAGTTGGAGGAGGAGCTTCCAGGCACCTCAATAGTGACTAAGCCCCTGGCGTCATAGGCTGGGGGCGGTGAAGTACTGTCATCTGATTACCCCAGAGGCATCCCGCATCGCGTCCCTGGATCTGTCCTCTTTACTCTGGTCTGTCTTTCGTTATTTGTGTTTGTGATTTGAACTTGATCGACTTTTGGCTGGATTGGTTACGCCAGCAATTTGGCTGTGCTATCTTTGTTTTGCTGATATTGAACATAACCATGCGTTAAGTCCGCTTGTCGCTGCCTGGATCTACCATGTCCTCCGATGCGGCGACTTTGCCATCACCCCCAAAAATACCACCGGGGAAGGACAGCCGGCGTCCTTGCTCGGTGGGGGGCGACATGAATTCCAACCGACAAGTCAACAGGCCGGATTCCTATCCCAAGGGCAAAGCCCCTCTCATCCCACCGCGGCGACCTCGGTTCCCAAATATCAAAGACCTGCAAGACCAGGCTGCTGCGTTAAATGTCAACGATACTACACCGGTATGTGCTGCACTTACTCACAATTGTATGAATTATTTCTTTTAACAGGGGCCATAGCTTAGTATTCTCTTGCCAACGGCTGCCGATGCAATCGAAAGGGCCAGGAGCCTTGCAGATGACGACTACAACGACAAAGCCTATGTCCAGTACCTTCGTGCCTCTGAAATCACTATCAATCTCATCCCCCATCATCCAGACTATCGAACCGCCAGCCAACGCCCTGATTGGTACAAGGAGTTCGCCGATCTATTGAAGGCGGTACGGTCCAAACAAGGCACTATGGATGCGATCAAGCGGGACATCATCGAGGATAATTTGGTCAGTGGCATGCAGCCAACCGGTATCTTTACATCCAGATCCCCAGAACAAACCCCTGTTAAGCCGAGGAGTCCTGAGAATCGAGAGTCTGTAACAAGCTTCGCTAGAATGCCAAGTCCGACTCAGTATCAAAGAATGCCCGAGGCAGAGGCACATTCGCACAGATTTTCCAGTCCTCCAGATGACATGCTTGCGCAACGTTTCGCCAAACTCAAGGCGTCTCCGCCTTCCAACCAGTATGGATTGGGAGCAAGTAGTGCTGGTCCGGGAAGCCCGATTGTAGGATCTGCAGGGCAGAGCCCACTTCATCCGTCGAACATACCCCTTGGGACATACAGCTCTCCACCACCAAGACGTCCATTGGGACCTCGTGGCATGGGATCTTCATCTAATGTGCCGACCATTCCACGGAAACTTCCACTTAATACATCGTTACCACGTGCTCCGGACCCGGCGTATAGCCCTGTCTTCACCGTGCCATCCAAGCCCACATCGAACCCACTGAGACGGTCAACGGAGAGCACACGCTCAGGCAATCCAAGATACTCACAATTCAGCAACTCGCCACGTGTCAGTCCGACCCGGGGAGGCTTTGATGACAATCCGTATAGATCTGTCACGCCCAATGGGTTGAATTCGGCGCGAGAGACACGAAGCGACTCACCCGACTTGCCGTACAGCACAACCATAACTGCACAGAGCCTCCTTGAAAATCTGCGGAAATTCAATGTGCTGTTGATCGATGTTCGAACCCGAGACCAGTACGATAATGGTCACGTATATGCAAAATCTATCATTTGTATAGAACCTGTGATTTTGAAAGAGAACGTGTCAGCGGAAGAATTAGAGGAGCGACTCGTTATTTCACCGGAGCATGAGCAGGCCTTATTTGAGAAACGGAACGAGTACGACCTTGTGGTTTACTATGATCAAAGCGCCGATTCTGTCAGCTATCTCGCTGGTTCGCCGGTTGGGACATCAGCGCCCCATTTGCGGGCTCTCCATGATACTCTTTACGAGTTCAATGCGTACAAGCCGTTGAAGGCAGGGCGGCCTCCGGCTCTCCTGCTTGGTGGATTGGATGCCTGGATCGATCTTCTAGGGCAACAATCTCTTGCAACATCCTCAACCGCTGCCGTCATGAGTTCTCTGCAGGCCAGAAAGCCCGTGCCTAGACCTGGTCGACCCCTCGGGAGAGTGCCCACCATGGCTAGTGCGAATTCAAGCCTTGAAATTCGGAAGAGACGACTGCGCGAGTTCACTCCTTTGAATTCAAAGGAGTTGTCCGAGTGGATGGAGAAATCTAAAGTCGAGGAGATTGACACGAGCACCTATGCTGAGGAAGATTCGCTGACGGAAGAACCCGAGGAGACTGGGCCAGAGCCTCCAAGTCCATTTGTCCAGACATATGAGGCCTTTTTGCGTCGTTTCCCTGAACCGCACGATGTTCCAGAGTCCATGACACAGGTGAACTCCCGTCCTCCTCCTGCCGCTGCTCCAAATTATGCTGCACACATGTCAGTGGCTCCCTCTCGGCCACCCCCTGCTGTGCCTCGTCCCAGCTATAGCGGCGTCTCCGATGGACGGCAGATCCAACCCCATTTGCAACGACAGAATTCTGCAAATCGGACAGCCCTGTACGCTCCAAGCTCCCGCCTAGATCGCATCAAACTTCCGCGGACTGGGTTGACCAATTTCGGCGTGACGTGCTACATGAATTCCACCATCCAATGCCTCAGCGCAACGATTCCACTGAGTAGGTTCTTCATTGACAACCGATTTCGCTATTATGTACAAAAAAATTGGAAAGGGTCTCAGGGCGTTATGCCTGGACTTTATGCGAACTTGACCCGGTCGCTATGGAAGAACGATATCGAGGTCATCATGCCGACCTCGTTCCGGAACTTCTGTGGACGCTTGAATCGAGAATGGGCAATTGACCGGCAGCAAGATGCCAAAGAATTCTTCGATTTTGTGGTAGATTGCCTCCATGAGGATCTCAATATCAACTGGCAGCGAACGCCGCTTCGACCTTTGACATTTTCGGAGGAGATGCAACGAGAGCGAATGCCAATGACCAAAGTTTCCCGAATTGAATGGGACCGATACTGCCACCGAGAGGAGTCTTTTATCTCGTCACTCTTCGCAGGACAACATGCCAGTCGACTGCGCTGCACGACCTGCCGGCAAACGTCCACTACCTATGAGGCCTTTTACAGTATCAGCGTCGAAATTCCACCAATAGGTGCCGGTGATATCTATCAGTGTCTCCGTAGCTACTGCAAGGAGGAGATGCTGAGCGGCGACGAGGTCTGGAAGTGCCCACACTGTAAATGCAAGCGAATGGCAACCAAGCAGATCATCATCACGCGAGCGCCCCAGATTCTTGTTGTTCATTTCAAGCGCTTTTCTGCATCCAAGACCCAAAGCGCGCGGAAGATCCACACCCCAATCGAATTTCCGCTCCACGGTCTACGGATGGACGATTTTGTGATTTCTCACCCTGATCCTCCCCCTCCAGAGCCCGGTATGGCGCCCACCACCGGCGCCACGGTCCCACCATTCACCTACGATGCCTTTGCGGTGCTGCGGCATATCGGGTCTTCGATGGGTAGCGGACACTACATCTCGCTGGTCCGCGATGCGGAGCGGCAGTGCTGGCGGAAATTCGATGACGATCGGGCCACGGACTTCAATCCGCGGGAGCTTCGGACGCGGGACCGGTTACAGAACGAACAGGCGTACATTGTGTTTTATGAACGAGTTCCAGCGAAATGAGCGTTCTGGTTTCTAGCATTGTCATGATCACGATTGGATAAAGGTTCTTTTTGGGTGTATATTACTATGCACATAGTATAATGGATACTTTATACACAGTCTACATAACTAGTACTTAGTACACAATCCCAACGTCCAGACTTCTTAATTCCGCCAGCGGAAAGCGGATCCCGACGGTGCTACCCGAGACTTGATCCCCGAGGTTACGGTTAACCAAGCAGAGTGGTTAGGCAGTTGAGTTTATGTATGTACTATATACTAGGTATATATTATAGCTATATGCTACACTATATACTATGTACTATGTATATACTATGGCTATATAATATACTAGAATATATTACCATGGACTCTACGAACTAAAAAGGTGTATACCCCCCTCAAGGCCAGATCTCCCCTTCATATAATAAGCGGCCCCTGATTCGTCGCCCCAGATCCTATCTAGCACAACATAAATGCAGAGTGTATCAGATTCAGATAGACACATAAATAGATGGAGTGACAAAAGGTAAGATAGGTAAGATAGAAAGTAATAGAATTTATGTAGATCCAATTAGAAACCTCCCTTTTCTTCCCCCTCTCTTATAAGCCGGGTGTAATTCACGGCATCAAAGTCCCTGGTACCTGGGCCCCACCCGTCGAGACCGCCCAGTCGCACGTACCAGCTACGTGTTGGTTCTTTTTCTCTATTCTGATTCTTTCTTGACATCTATCTCTCTCCCCCTCTCCCCTCCTCGTTTTCTATACTCTAGCTGGTTTTTGGACTTACTATTTCCCCCCCCCCCCCGAAATACCCCGTAAGTTGTCAACTTCCTGCCAACTTCAACTTCCTATCTCCCAACATTTCTCGGGCTGTTTTCTCCTATCGCCATCTCCACTCAACACATCCAGATACACCCCTCTCTTCACTTGCCCAGTCTTGACAGAGAACACCACTGACCGCAATCTCATTCAGATACCTTAATTTGCCATGTCCGAAGTCAAGGAACTCACCTTGCAGGAGGTCTCCGAGCACAACAACAAGAAGGATCTCTACCTGATCATCAACGACAAGGTCTACGACTGCACCACATTCGCCAATGAGCACCCGTACGTTGTCTCCAGATCTACCCACTGTCACCAGATCTAGCATTCCAACATCCCAATACCCGAAGCCAAAGAACAAGCGAGAGCCAGAGTAGAAGAGAAAAACAAAAACAAGAAAACGACAAGGCCACCTCGGCCTATTCTCTCCCCTCGCCTTGCATTGCTTCACCAATCCTAGATCAAAACCCCAGAACCAACAGGCTAACTAATCCCAGCGGTGGCGAGGAAGTCCTCCTCGATCTCGCCGGCCAAGACTGCACCGAAGCCTTCGACGACGTCGGCCACAGCGATGAGGCGCGCGCACTCCTCGAGGACGGCATGCATGTCGGCAACGTGAAGCGCATGGTACGCACCCACAAAGCACAAAAACATCCCAACATTCTTAACACACCTATTCCCCACACTCCATGTGTCCCCCTTCTACCCTCGGCTCCGCCCAACTCCACACAATCACATGGGCACCAATACTAACACCAAAATAGCCCGGTGACCCCGAGCCCAAGGCCAAGCAGACCTCCAGCACAGACTACTCGGCCTCTTCCTCCGCCTCCGGCTTCGGCGTCGGTCTCTACGCCGTCATCCTCATCGGTGGCGCTATCGCATACGGCGCATTCAACTACCTCCAAGCTCACCAGGCTCAGCAGTAAACTGGCTGTCGGGGTGTTTGTGTTTGTTTTTCAATTAGATGATTTGAACTGTGAGGGGACTAGTGGTTGTGGTCAGAATGCAGATCTGAGATTTAAAGACCCGTCTTCCATGGATGGGAGTCGCTATGGCTAAAAGAGAGAGCAAAGAGAGCGTTTTTCTGTTTCGGGCCTTATGAGTATCCAGCTCATTTTTTTTTATATTACCCTTTTTAACTATTCATATGTATTGACATACTTGGATTACCATTTAACTTTTCTTTTTCGGAAAATGGAAATGACTGTCGACATGAACTGTCATGGACCTCGGGACCTTCGATATGATAATCAACCAGATCGGTCGACGGGTCCCGGAGTCCTTTACTCCTTTGGGAGCGACGATCCCCTTCCCCGACATCCCCTCAACCCCTCATCTCTCCGATATATCTCCAACATCTCCAATTATTTCGGTGAAGGCGAATTCTGATCGGAGGTCAGAGGGGATAACGGGATATTGGGCCCGAGCTTGGCTGTTCGACGGCGACCTCATCCTGTTCCGCATAGTAAGCCATTTATATTGCCCAGGTGCCCACCTAAGATAGCATCCATGGGTCTCCTGGGCTAGATTAGATATACGGAGTTCCAATTCATTCATGATAGACTCAAATTACTTAGATTGGAAAGCCACCTGGGCAGTCAACACTCTGTTTCTTCCATGAACCACAAGAGCCCATCAATTCCTCGTAGACAATTTGAATCAAATCTGGGGAAGTAGCTACAAGAAAAAGATGACATAGGATGAAAAGGGCCAAAAACAATAAATGCGAAAGCAAGATCAAAAAGAAACTGTTTTAAAAGCCAATATTCATGAAATAGATACCAAAAGAAAAAATGAAAACAAGAATTGAAGTAAAAAGCCAAAAGAAAAGAACTAAAATGATACCGTTCCCGCTCGCTCGAACTTAAGCCAGAGAAGGGTGGTGCGAGAGTCGGTTCTCTATGTCGGATCAAAACCACGTCGCAATAACAAACCATAACCACCTACCGCGCAGAGGGGTGAAGTCCATTCTGCACAGCCTCCAGAATCATCTCCTTGGCCTCTTCCAGGCCGCTGGGGCTACCCCGGATCTCAATCGCTTCACCGCGAGCCTGCTCCTTGGGCACATTGATACGGCAACCTGTCTTCTTGCGGATGGCGTTGATCTGGCTGCCGCCCTGGCCGACGACGAAGCGGTAGGTTTTGGGGTCCGGCAGGATCAAGTAGCCTGTAGTGGACTGCTGGGATGCGGAAGCGAGAGCATTCTCGATGACGGCGCGCGCCTTGGTCACGTTCTCCGGGGTGCCGCTGAGGACCCAAGGGAAAGGGCTAGAGACGATTTCCGTGGCGTTGTTGTCCACGATGGTCCACGAGTGTGCATCGGAAGTTACACTGGGGTCGTCAATGATCAGGGGCATGTCGGTGCCTTCAGCTGTGGTGCGGGTGTCCTCGCCGGCGGAGGGGGCAGGCACAGGCACGGCCTGGCCGGCGTGGTCGACGGTGACCTGGTGGTCGTTGCGCAGACGGCGGAAAATCTGGCCATTGTGGGCAAGGACGTGGTGCAGGTGGCTGGGGACCTCGATGGTCTCCGCGTGCTGCTCCTTCAGCATGGACTGGATATGATCCCTGGCGCTTTCGACGGCGTGGCTGGGGCCCTTGAGCTTCACATCCGTGCGGCCGGAGCCCTGCTTGGGGATATCAAGGGTGACGTTGAACTTGGTCTCGATCCCGCGGCGGGTGTCGCCTCCACGGCCGATAAGCATGCGGTGCTGGGCGGTGGGAACATCGAGGATCTCCGTGACCTGGTCCTGGCGCTCCTTGACGAACTCTTCAATTGCGGCGATGATGCTATCCACGATCTTGCCGTTGCCCTCGAGGCGGATGGTCGATTCGGTGCTCTCAGGACGGGGGAAACGGACCATTCTGGCGGCGCTGCCATCAGTCGGACCACCAGCCTCGGTGACAATCTTGCGGATGTTGGCGCCTATATTAAGTCAGTAATTGAAAACAAGCACATCACTTGGCATAGAAACTTACCGCCTCCACCGATCAATGCCTTGTGGTACTTCTTCTCGACCTCAATAGTCTTAGTCACGGTCGCATCGAACTCGCTGGCCCGCTGCTGCAAGATCTTCTTGGCCTCAGCAACTTGCTGCTTAGTACCCTTGACACGAATCTCCACGCGGCCCGATGCATCCGGAGCATCATTAGCGTTAGGAACATCGATCTGGGCACCGGTATCAGCACGAAGCTTGTCCATCTCACGGCCGCGCTGGCCGATCAGGGATGCGACCTGACTCTGGGCCACAGAGATGGAGGCAGAATGACCGTGCTCAATGACGTACTGCAGCAAGCTAAGGATCTCGTCACGAGCCGAGTCAGCGCCCTTGCTGGGGCCCTTGACAAGAACCTCATCGGGAGCCTGCTGAGCACGCTGCGGACGAGCACCACCTGCATCGCTGCCAGTTTCCGTGGAGTCATCATTGACAACTGATGCACGGGGGAACTGGACGCGGACAGAGTAACGATCCTGAAGACGGTTGACCTGATTTCCGCGCTGGCCGATCAACTCACGGTGGTATTGGGCGGGAACCTTGAGAATGTGAGTGGTCTCATCTTCCAACTTCTTGCCCATGTTGATGATGCGCATGCGGGTGGCATCCGCCTTGGCTTTGGGTCCCTTGACCTCGACCTTCCCGTTCTCCACCTTGATATCAACATCGAACTCCTCGCGGAGCTTGTTGATGTTTTCACCACGCTTGCCAATCAGGAAGTTTGCGTACTTCTGGGGGAAGTCGAAGCTAGTCGTATAGCCACGCTCCAGATCGTCCTTCTCCTGCTCCACGACGAAAGCCTCCACCTTGGCGGCGAGTTCAGCCACCAGGGCCGAGGGACCACGGAGAGAAACCTGACATTGAGAGCCCTTGGCATCACCAACAATGGCACGGACAGGGATACTGTCCTCGCCCTTGGCCTCCTGCTCACGGTTGATAAATTTACGCGCCTTCTCCTGGTACTTGGCAGGGACGGAAACCGACTTGGCGACAATGTCACGTTGGTCTCCGAGAGCGCCTAGGAGGAACTCCTGGGCCTCTTGCAGACCCTTCTCGAAGGCTGCAATATCTGCGGGGGAGGGACGCTGTCTGGGGACATCGAAGTGAGAGGCAGTTGCGGAGGGGCCTTCATAAACAAGAACAACTTCGGGGCAGTTGATGTCATCCGGCACCATCAGGTGGACGCCATAGTCACCCTGAAGGGTGCTTGCGCTTCGGTCGCGCAAGTACTGGTGGAAGTACGGGTCTACAGAGACGTGGCGAAGTCTAGAAGGCGGGAGAGCCTGGACTAGGTTCATGATATCGGAACGGGCACGAATAGTGTTCTTGCCGTCACGGGAGTATACCTCCCAAGTGACGGGTCCGCCAACACTAGGAGGAAGTGCAATGTGCGCATCGTAGGTCGATTCGAGTTCCTTAATGACCTGGCGGCGACGGAGATACTGCGAGAGGGCGCTTGCGTGGGCATGGGGACCGGCGGGAGCATTGGGGTGCTGGCGGGACAGATCAATGCTAGCCATCTGCATGCTTGTAGCGAGATCCATAGCGTGTTCAATACCAGCCTCGATCTGGTCAAGGGGACCAGTGATGGTGAGGAACTCACTCTCATCGGAGGGAGGGGGCAGGACAATGGCACATCCAGTCTGTGCGACGAACTGGTGCAGAGCGTCGGCCTCATTGCCCAAAATGAACTGGTGCTGGCCACGGTTGATGGCCAGCTGGCGCAGAGTAAGCTGCTGGTGCAATTGCGCAGCCAAGCGCTCAATCTCAGCCCGAGCCTCCTGTGCGGCAGCCCGTTCTCCGGAAATCAAAATGTGCTTATCAGGCACAGCCACAAACTGGACCTGGCCAGGGTTGGCTTCTTGAGGAGGGGGCTGGCTCGACCAAGTATCATAGCGCGGAACATTGATCTGCGCTTTTGTACGCTCTTCAATGGCGCGCACGTTGGCGTCATGTGCGCCTGCAATGAAGGGGAAGAACTCAGGAGGGACGGTCTTCAGTCGGAAGCTCATGTTTGAGCCGCGCTCCTTGACAATCGCCTCAATATCGCGGCGGGCCATCTCCGCGGCCACGGCATCTCCCTCGATCAAAATGTCAATGGTATCATCGTCATCATCGTCGGCAGCGTTGCCGTCGGCGCGGGGCACCTGGACGCGGGCACCGGTGCGGGTCTGGATATCCTGCACAACGGTACCTTGACGGCCAATGATGTGAGCGCGCGCAGATGTGGGGATGGGAACACGGACGGATTGCTATTGAGATGAATGGGTTAGCCCAGATAGTCGTTTCGCGCACGTCCAATTCCCATACCTTAGATCCAACCTGCTGAGCCACCTCGCGGAGAGCTTGGCGCACCGCATCTACGGAGCCCTTTCCTTCGAAAATGATTGAGCCACCAGGGCCACCGCGCATATCAACATTGGCCTTTGATCTGCGGGAGATATCCCGGAGGATATCACGAAGAGGCTTCTTCATCTGTCCACGGGGTTGCATCTGGGAGGGTGCTAGGCGCAGCTGCTCCATGTGCTTTCCGGGGAGGGCCATGATACGAGGGATCTCTGTTCCTGTGTCAAAGGTTTGTCCAATCCGAGGAGCTCCAAAATAATCCACGTACCCATCGACTTCGCGGGCAAGCCATTTGCGACAGTAGATGCCGCGGAAGGCTTTTTCGCACCCCATGTAGCGGCCGTCGGGGCAGCAGGCTTCGGACCGCTGCCTAAAGCTGGGAACAGTTCTTCAGACTGGACGTCGAATGTCGGGGCCTTTTTGGTGGGGGGCTTGGGGGCAGACGCCGGGGAAACGGTTTGGGCAGTGGTAGGCTCGGGGGCGTCAGAGTTAACGAGTAGAGGTTGTTCGGGCTGGAGTGAGGTTAGAGGAGGGTGTTTGAGGTCCTCCTCGTCCACGGTTTCCTCCACAGTGGCCTTGTGCGCCTCGTCGCGGGCGTGCTGCTGTTCCAACATGGCAGCGAGGGATCCGCCGTTGGCAGAGGTAGATGCTTCAGAAGCCATTACAGGCAATGGAGGTCGACAATGAAATCGGGTTAGAGACAAAGTTGGTAACTGGGCTATGCACAAGATCCTGCAATCAAGACGGGCCGGGTCAGTATGCAATAACGACCGATCAAAACAGATCAGGACAGATCACCATAAATCTCGGGTGCAATCAATGGCATGACAAGGACTTAAAAATAACTCACAGGTGAAGGTATATCCTTCTCTTTCGTAATTGAGCAGGATATATAGATTTTCTTTCAGGAGATGTGGATGCAATTCAAGAAAATGCAATAGCGATTTGGACTGACACAGCGCCGAGAATCAAAAAGAAAAGAAAGATACAGGGGCTCAAAGACAGGAGCCACCTGAAAAGAAAGTGAGGTGAGGTGGGAGAGAGAGGAAGAGAGGTGAGAGGTGAGAGAAGAATGGTCGAGAACCCCGGACAATCCAGAAAGTACAGAAAAGGCCAGCTCGAATCTCCGGGGAGGTTTTCTCCGAGTCCGTTTCTACACCTTTGCGCTTTTTGTCACTTGGACACTTCTTCTTTTAGAAATTGATAGTAATCTGGATAGTTATTGACCTTGGACTTATCCAGGTGATTGGAGATACAATGATAATAGCTGTGATGACTGTGATAGCTGTTCTTTGCTCTCATTCGGATACGTGTCGCAATCCAATTTCAATCAAGTCCAATCTTAGTGAATCGTAAGCAATATCAAATGGAAATACATTAATTCATTATATTTTATATCAACTGTTTTATATTCCCAGCATTGGATTCCGCACGTGGCCACAGTGCGGCAAGTGGCCAATTGGTAATGCACGTCACTGTGGCTACTTAAAGAGCCTTGTATATTTTAGCAGATAGTATCAAATTCAACTAACCACTGTATACAATAGAATAATCTGCTTTCGCCAGGAGACAATTTTCTCCCATGAAGCTTCACTTCGATTTTATGATGGACTAGTTGATATATCCCTTTAATATTGCAGGTGTTCTTCAGCTTCTAGAACGGTACTATGTTTATGATCGTTTCGAAACGTAACATTGTCTTTCTTTTTGGATGTCATACATGCCCAGGCCGTCTACTAAGGCAATATCTCCGTGCTGAAGACATGGGACCATCCAACCTGCCTGGAAAGTGTTCGTTTGTCTGTCGTTCGAGTGTCTTGGGCCTCGACCTTCTTCGTCTGTTTTTCGTGACAACTTTCACCCCGAAAGGGTATCGCCCTATGAGGACGATATGATTTATGATAATATATTTTGATCTTTAGAGGATTCTGGAATATGTATCAGGCGAAATAGCCATAGATATTGGGGTATTGTATGGATGAAAGGCATATCCCGACAATGTCTCTAATACCCTTTCTGGCTGTATTCCTAAAGCACCTTTCTTGATATCCTACTGGGTATCATGATCACTGTCTTGGCAAGTTTCTGGATACCTGCATCGGCTTAGCGGTAGACACGAGCGATAGCTCGGCTGTGAAATATCCCTTGTTCAATTAGTCTTGTTTGGAAGTATATATTGCCCAGTTTTCACCAAACACTAATACCACCACTGAGCTTCAATGTTATCGTCATCTACTTGGGGGCAATATAAGCCCAACTATTTGCATCCCCGTTTGCCAAGGTCCAACAAGTAGCGCAGAAAACCCTGCCTGGTATTTGTGGATGTCCTAGCCATGGGCTTTACCCAGCACCCGCTGCTTCCAGTCTATGTAGAGAATATCTTGTTCGATACTGGAAGACATCCTTTGCCAATTTTTAAAAAGAAAGCCTTACTAGCTACAAGTAGATTTCCGGAACAATTCTTCCGGGAGGTTGGGTTGGCTATGTATACGGGCCTGGCCGCATTCATGTGCAGTCTCGGATTGTTGGCATAGTGGGGACATACTATGTCGGTATGCCGGCAAGATGGTTGAGGAGAATTTCCCTGACATAAATAACCAGGCTCTCTTCTATCTTGCACTTGGCGCTCTCAATCTTGGAGTTGGGGTATGCGAGACGAAAGAAACGGGAGATGTTCGTGGCCCGACCCGCGATTGAGAATGTATGGAATGGAGTCTGGAATCCCGAAGATATGCGAGATGGCGTTGCACGACGATTGTACGTGGTTTAAATAAAAGCGAAATCTTGCAGATGTTCAACCAATCATTGACCCAAATAAAAATATAGGGCCGTATTATTATATATTAATAAGTTGCCAGACACAAAAAGAACCGCATCATGAAAGATATCAAGATGGCATGGGTATCGAATAAACGAGTGCGACACCTCCAAAGTATGAGCCCAACCATTGACAATAGAAGAGAAAAAGAATGTAAAAATATGTATCGGCCTCGCGGGCCCGCCACGAGAAGTATGTGCACTAATTGGCCTTCACGACAGGCCAACCGTTCTCAAAGCTGAGGACGTTCCACGCATACCTGTAGTTCGCGTTGTCGGAGACCTCAGAGTTCTGCTTGGTTGCAAGTGGGTAGTAGTGGTAGTACATGACTACACCGAGGTCCTTGTCATTGACAACACCAGGGCCACCAGGTCCAAATACCTGGCCGTGGCTGGAGAGGAGCATGGTGCCGCCGGTCTCCTTGCAGGACTTTCCGTCGGCATCAACCTATAAGATAGATGTTAGCATGGGTGGGCTTTGCGGATGGATGAGAAAATTGGGAAACGTACAAAGTCACCAAGGCCGGTCTTGGATCGGCAAACGCGAATGTGGTACTCAGCACCCTCGGCCGGGAATGTCTTTGTGTACTGGCCGGCAATACCAGCGGAGTAGAGGAGGTAGTAGTAATCGCCGTGCTTGAACTCGTACGCGCCCTCCTCGCGGTGATTGAGGGTAGCGTTCCAGGAGATTTGGTAGGGAGTTGCGCCGCCTACTTTCAGGGGAGTCTCCATCGGGACCTGGAAGATATCGCCCCAGAAGGAACCAAAGTTCATGTAGTTCTTGCCACCGATGCTGATCCAGGCGGGATCGATACGGTTGTAGTTGTCGTTTGCAGGGAGACCAATGGAGCCATGGTCTGTCCAGCTACCGGGCTCCATCGTCTTGGATGTCGCGACACCGATCTGTGAGTGCTGGGTGCCGATCTTTGACAGGACGTAGTACATATAGTACTGATCGTTCTGATAGTGGACATCGGGGGCCTACAAGGTGGATCAGGTTAATTATCAGACTTGATATTGTTTCAGGCCGTTTTCGAGTCTTCATACCCAGATATTCGTGCTGTCCACGCCATCGAGATGGATATTGGACCCATCTGGCAATGCCGAGCCAAGGTCTGTCCAGGGACCCTTCACCGACGGCGAGCTATGAGTGCTGACACCAGTGCCCGTCGAGAAGCGGTAGTACTTCCCATCAGAGACACGCTGGATCATAGCAGGGTCATGGGCCCAGCAGTTTCCTGTGCAAGGACCCCGGTTGGGGTATGCGCTGGCAACCGCAGTAAAGAGAAGCGGAATAAGACCAAACATGATGTATAGACAGAGGGAAGACGGAGGAAGTTCGAGTCGGGCTGTTAATAGAAAACGCTCTGGGAAGGAGGAATCATGTCCAATTTATGTTGATTTGGCCTACTCCATTCGCAGCTCCCAAGTTGGGCGCCCAAGTATGACCATTTCGCATATTAACAGCTGATCCAATCATCAGCTATCAACCCCTGCACATCGTATCTGGGCGATGTAAGGCGCACGTCGGTATTGAGTCCAGTCTAGCTAGAGTCAGCGCCGAAAGGGATGAGCTCATTTACCGAGCTTCAAGGAGTCCTGCTCCTGTGGGTCATCAAATTAAAAACAAGTGTTTTTTTCTGCATAAACAAAGGGCTACCTCGGTGACTACATCTACTGTACTCCGTATGGATTTTACTTTAAAATCTATGTTGTATGTGATGGCTCCCATTGGGCAAGGCGCAGTCAATACAAGTGTTTCTGCATATCCCCCACACGAGTTACACCGATGACCTTCTGACCAGAAGTCTAGAAGCTAAAGGTCTCGGCAGCAGCCTCGACAGCAGGAACGGGATAGAAGACGTGTGGTTCGCTGCAAGTGTGTGCCAGTTCCACATTCCCATCAGCAAGGGAGAGAACACTAGTGAATTCTATGCGACAGCTTTAAGAGGCCAAGTGGACTTTGTAATTTTAAATCCACCATCTATTGTTGATGTCTCCAGACAAAAGAAATTGTGGAATACATCATATCCCACTAATTTCCGTGGCTTGCTTCTTGTTTACGCCGTGTACATGATCTGCACCATGTGGACCGGCTGAGAATACTAGGCCAATCATCTTGGAAGCCCTGTGCGCGAGTTCCGACCGACAACTAGTTCAACTAGTTTTTGAGATTGAAAGAAGTAAAGAGTGTGTGTCATGTGGACTCGTCACAGCGCGGTCAACTCTCTTCAAAGCGGCAGGACTCGGTTCGCCATATCGATGGTAAATCATCGGCTAAACGGGAGACAATATTCACTTGATTTGGCCCGAAACGGTTGATTCAGCCTGCACAACGAAAACAAATTCTCCGATATAATACGTCATCTGGGCTAGGACCAGACGACCATGCTATTGAGCCTCTTTGGGCCTCGTTTGCAGCCCAAAGCCTGACGTAGGTATATTAGTTGGAGTCTTCGCAGGGTTCTCTCAAGTAATCTTACTGCCAAGAACATTCAGCTGGGCTGAGCCTCAGCCTATGCTGATTGGTCTTACCGCTATATTGGAGATCGCGGCCAAAGTGAGGCGGGGTTGACGATCTAGGGCCAAACTGGGGTCATTGGGGGTTGTCTGGTAAATCGGCATTATACTGCCGGCATAGGGCTGAGCTCTTCTAAGAATATATATCTCAGTCATCACGACAAGCGATAGGTGAAAGGGAAATACTTCACGTTTCCCACTCGTGTTTCTTTCTGTCAGACAATAGCAATCACTTGCGAGATTTATCTAATTCGTCACTGTCATATATATATCTGGTTTTCGCACATTCTTACCCATTGCTGTCAAGGTGGACTAGACATTGCGCCAGTGTTCGCATGGATATATGTATACATGTTATCGAGTGATACTTTTGCACAAGTCAATACGTCTGACGTGCACCAACGCCATGATGGGATCTAATATGTATCTATAAAATGTAAAACTTACTGCTCCTAGTTCAGGGTCGTCTTTTACCACTTAAGCCAGACTATATAAGTTAGTTATGCCCGGATACAATATACCAAAGAGCCATTATATAAAAATGTTGACGTACGATCAGCAATAGAGTGGAACTGAGTTCAATTGGAATAATCTAACAGACACATTTCTGATATTGTATGACACAAGATGATGCCGTGAGGAACAGCTGCAATCCTCAATGTTCAACATAAAACACAGCCACGCCCGCCCACATGTCATCTTTCCTTCACCCTCACCCCGTTTTCTCTGTATTGCAATATTTGGGTCGAAGACCCCCACCAAATCGTACATGGATGCCACTGGTTATGGGCAGGCTCAGCAATGACGAGCTGAACCAGGCCCTGGGCCTGGCGTGGAAGTCTGGCCTTGGCCTTGTGAATCCCAGCATTGCCAACCTTGGTCAAGTATTGGGTATTGATATTGAGGGTCGACGAATTGACCCTGTTGCGGCACGAAATAGTTTGGCTGCATTCCTTGAGGAATGGGAGTGTAGCCCTGTTGCCAAGATTCAGGCATTTGATTTTCTGCAATCTCGTACTCCTGCTGCTTTCTGACCATTTGGTTCACCATGCCCTTCAATTCCTTGACCTCCTTAAGTACCTCTCGGAGCAGTCCAGTTTGCTCAGTATTCGTGACATCGGGACTGGATTCGAGCGGAGAAAGACGACCCGTATCCATAGTGCGAAGGCGAGAATAGGGTTCTGGAGTCTTGGGGCTTATAAACTTGGGCCTCGATGCTGAAGAGATGGTCTTGACAGGGGTGTTCGGCCAAGGTCTGCCGAGATCAATGGCCTTCTTCTCCTCCCTAGCCAGCCATGAACGAAAAGAATCGACAACACCATATTTCGGGGTTGGGATCGTCTCTCCGGCGAGGATTTGTCTCCATTTGGGAAGGACTTTATCCAAAACGTCGTCTGAGAGAAGTCGATTACCTTCATCATCGGTGGCCAGGGCGACATTCCAGTAAGGAGATCGAACGGTCCAGGCAACGTAGCCGGTCACGTAAAAGACATCGGCGTGCTTTTTCATCGCGTCTTTGTCACCTCGAGTCATCACATCCCGCATGTCATAGTCAAATTGTAGGGTTCGTTTGGGGTCAATGACGAGGTAGTTATCTGCACTGTCTTCTTGAGCTTTCCGTGATGTCAGTATCGTTTACCGAGGCTCGGATTGAACAGTGTCTTTACCGTTCTCTAGCTCACAGAGATCTTCGAATGATAGCTGCTGGTCCGCCATAGACTCCAACTTCTGCAACATCCTTTCGTGTGCTTTGTTGTCCATGAGGATACGGAGTTTTACCATCCACCTCTGTCTCTCGCTCAAAGAGTCAGAGGGTTGGGGCCTCTCAAGGTGCTCCAGAATAGCAGTTGTGCCAAATGGGAGTAGAAGATGAGTTAGTAATTCTGGGATATCCGGAGAAACTGGCTTATTCTCTTTGATGCTGCCAAGCCACTGGGGAAGAAATGCAGCCAGTTCCGTTACCCTGCATATTTTGCCACCGGACAAGACCCGGGACAACAAATAGCTGACTGTGGCATCGTCGGATGCATTAACAGCAGGAGAAGATGTGGCGTTTCGCTCCATAGTGCTGTGTTTGGAGAAAGCAAAGTACCTAGAGATATGCGAGAGTCAAGAAATGTAATCAGAGAAGTTAAGGGTAAGAGACGGACAGACCAGTGAAAAGAGTAGACTTGTGCAAGTGGACAACAGAGAGAACTGGAGTATTGCAGGAGACGTGTGGCAAGATAGGCAAGAGACCATGGAAGAGACGAATGAGTCACCACGCTAGGTGTCGCTGAGAGAATCGTTAGAGTCCAGATGAAAGTGAGTGGGAGTGCAAGAATATGGATTGAATACATGACTACAGTAGCAGACGTGACAGAAGTAGTAGGAGACGTGACAGCAGCAGAAGGAGACGTGACAGCAGTAGTAGGAGATGTGACGACAGTAGTAGACGTGATAAAGGGAATATCGCCTACCTCCTACGAAGGGAAAGACCCCGAGCAGGTGACTTGCCTAGCTAGGCCGTGTCGGTGACAAGAAGGGCTGTAGCTCGATAGAAGCGTGGATGGAAGGAAAGCTTAGCGTGGAGAAGATGTAGGAGAAAAGTGTTGGGAGAAGAGTATTGGAGGTAAACAAAAGGAGAGCTTGCGCGCGTGCAAGTGGTTGCTATGTGCGTAGTCCATAGTCCGATGACATCGAGGACAAGGCTTTGTCAATCTACTCGTAGTTAAGTATTACGACCATGTTTACGAATTTCGTTCTTTTAATTCACATATGCATAAGATTGGATACGAGAAATAGAGCTGTGTGCGTCCTTCAAAATAGGTTATCTATGATGTACCTAAGTATGTGTCTACCAGCCCTTCAGGGCCGTAGAGTTGATATTGCCCAGTAGCTTAAGAATAAAGCTTAATGAGCTCACTGCGCATAGACACAGTCCAACATATGGCGTCGTTGAAGGACTACCATGCCACCCGACCAAATAATGCATGGACACCACTGGATGGACCTGATGGACGGATGATCCTGTGCCTCTTGGGCTGGTAAGTGATGGAATTCTTCTTGCCATAGCAATAATACGCACATCCTTTCTAGCAGGATCAAAGTGATAAACCTGGTTAGACAGCTTCGGCTTGGGGCGAATTCTTCGGCGCCACCTATCGTCATGGTTGTCAATGCCATGGAGAAAACGGACTGACGGCCGTAGAAGGTATCGAGCAGCAGCAAAATGTTGTACGGCGGAGTCATGGACCGCCAGTGTCGTTCATACCACTTCGCACCGCGGCGATGCTATTGTCGTGGTTGACACCGCCATTATCCAAAGATTCGCCTAAAGCTAGTTAAGGATCGGCATTGTCATTTGGAGGTTATATTCAAGCATATTCAAACTTAAAAGAAGCTTCTTCAAGGGATGTCAATAACTACATCCTCTTTGCTTTCACACTCTACGATAGGAACAGCCAGATCGAGTAATATCTAAGCTGCACGCACTGCCCAGGTGAGATTTCCCAAAGTTGCGCCTCTAAACGACAGCTTTAAAAACTGGCACATTTCTGTGGTCTCGGTGTTGAATGTGTGAGATCACTTTTGATGTCTCGTCTCACTTTATATCGCCTGATAATTCAGGCAACTATAATCTCCGACTTTCGGCCGATTTTCTCCCTTTCCTCTTATCTCTTCCCGAATAATACTGTGGATCTCTGATTTTGCATCGCCAAGGAGGGCAGACATCGAGGCTAACCTATTAAGTGAGATGTGAATGCGCAGGAAGCCCCAAGGAAGTCATGGGATCGGCCAACATTTGTCAACGCCATTTATTTGCACGGTTTGGTTTCAGGCCAAACTCGGGCCCCGCTTGACTGGACCAACGATGGAGAGGTTTGTTCAGATAATGCTCAATCTTCGAATGGGAACTTGGCAGTCGAAAAGGGCTTTTAGAGCCCAGACCACGTCTCGTTCGATCTTTCTCCGCGGTTCGCAATATCTGAAACCAACATGGGGTGTAAACGCCAAAGCCATATCATACAGCAAACGGCTCCGAGGGAGATATTGAAGGCAACCAACGGTGGCGCATATGGAAGAAAAATGCGCCGAAGCCCGCTACTCAGCAAATCCGCTACGATGGCTGTAATACAGGAGGGACCTGTGCGACTGGCACTGTGGATTTTTCGCTGGGGCTCCAGGGTCTAAAGGGTTTAACACGAGCCCAATGCCTAACGCCCAAGGATTTCAATGTGCTGAGTGATATTGGCTTGCTTCCGTCACACTTGACCCGTCCAGCCCTGTGCGGTTTAACCTTTTTGGGACGTGTTCGGCTACCTGCCAGGGGCAAAAGGGGCCTGAACGGAGATACAAGTACTTCTGCTCTGTTTGCTTTGGACCTTGTAGGGATTTTGGGGAGAATGGCCTTGAATCACCACGTCATGAAAAAAGTAGGGTTTAGTATTTAACTAGTTAGTACTTTAAAGATAGTGGATCTCGTATAGAAGCCGTTGTGTGTGATAAGAGGAATATTTAACGGGGTACTCCGTAGAAGTCTGAGATTGGTTCTATTCTTAGGATGACATTTGGGCTAAATGATGAGGAATGTCTTGCGTTATACGCATAAGGGTGTCTATGACTCGATTCTAATTGTATAATGTAGTAAACTTGGTTATTCTGTATAATATTGTAATATTTGAAGTAGTGTAGATGTAAGATATCCCATGTTCGTCCCATCTATCCCCAATCGATCTGTCAAACCGCCCCAGCCACCCGACTCCTTTTCCTAAGACTCCACGTGCTAAACATCAACCTCCTCTCTTCTCCATATTTCCTTCCAATCTTCCATTCCATCCATCTTCAAGAACCTTCGGGGACCCGGTTATTCTCCGCGGCCGTAATTCCCCTCAGGTCGTGAACTTGGTTGGTCAAAGAAAAGATCAAAAAAAACTCCTGCATCTGACCCCTCCTCGGCCCAATTTCAATCTGTCTCGTGTAGAGACAGAAATCTGCCCACCATGAATCAGGACAATTTCCCATTGAAATTCCGCCGAGCATCTAGCAAACTCCACAAGGACCCCCCTAGCTTCAGTTCGCGCATTCTTCGGAGTCATCAGAGCACCACATCATTGAAACGCACCCCCTCCGCCCCCGTTTATCCACGTTCCTCTCCCAGCGGCAGTCGCGAGCATAATCGATCGCGATCCAACGCCCAATTCCCAGGTTCTTCCTCGTCATCTCTGGATCAGAACAGTGGCGGTCCATCGCCTTCCAACGACGAATCAAGCGGCTTCTTCTCCAATTTGACCTCCCGGTCTCGCACCCGCAGTTCCAACCGTTTTTCCTACAACGAGCAGAGTTCGGATGAATTGAACGGCCCTTACGAAACGCGGGGCATGCTTAGTGCACTGGATGAGAATACCGCCGAGACTGATCCTCACTCCCAGCAAAAGCCCGCACTCCGCTCTCACCACACTAGCCCCGATACCCGCGGACGCCACTCACTCCGTCAGTCAGCTAGTTTCACCACTCTAACGCAACGAATGGATTCATTCGCTCATCGCGAGACAGAAAGGGCCCCAAACGCCGACAAACGGTATTCCCACGATGGCAATCCTCCGGCCGCTCCCCGAACGAGACAGAGCAAAAAGGCCAGCTTCTCCAGATTCGTGGACAGTATGCTTGGAACGCCCGGTCGCAATATGAAAATTTCAGCTCCAGAGAATCCAGTCCACGTTACCCACGTCGGCTACGACAATCAGACCGGCCAATTCACTGGTCTTCCCAAAGAATGGCAGCGACTACTACAGGAGAACGGTATCTCGAAGAAGGAGCAGGAGGAGCACCCACAGACTATGATGGATATCATGCGATTCTACGAAAAGAACACCCGTGGCGACAGCGATGATGAAGTTTGGCACAAATTCGACAACGCCCAAGCTGCTCAAGCTGCGCAAGCCACCAGCCCAAGAGAACAATCATCGCCACCAGGAAGTCCACGATTCCCGCAACATCACGAAAGCAGCTTCGAGAATCCGCGATCGCCCCCACCAATTCCTCGCGGGCCTCCGGCAGGCCCGCCGGTCATGTCTCCTCCACTGGGCGGTATGGTGCCCCATCGTGCTCCGCCGAAACCGCCCACCGGAATGACCCCCTCCCGCCCTCCTCCTCAACCTCCGGTCTCGAATTCGTACGGAGTCCCGCAGCGAACTCCTCAGGAGAATTATGCCCCTACATTTGGCACCCCGACTATTCCAGAATCCGAGCCATTGCCAGCATCGCCCCACCGCAGTCGCTCCAACTCCCGAAATGGCACCCCTGCACCCAGCGTCCCCAACGTTCCAAATGTCATTGCATCCCCTACACAGTACCAGCGGCAACAGGAGCAGGTCATGGCCGCGGCCCAGCAAACTTTGGAACGGAATCGCACCCAACGCCAGCAAGCACAACAGCCTCCGGCCATCTCCACGTCAACCACTGCTCCGGCACCAGATCTTTCGTCTGGCGTGTCACCCACCGCACGCGCTCCACCTGCTGCTAGACCTAGACAGCGCCAACAGCGCCAGAGCAGCGCCTTGGATATCCGGGCGCGCTTGATGTCAATCTGCCACCCTGGTGATCCCACGCAGATCTACTACAACTTCAACAAAATCGGCCAAGGTGCTTCGGGTGGTGTGTACACAGCGTATGAGCATCCTCACAACAACTGTGTTGCCATCAAACAGATGAATCTAGACCTGCAACCCAAGAAAGACTTGATTATCAATGAGATACTGGTCATGAAAGATAGCAAGCACAAGAACATCGTGAACTTCTTAGAGAGCTTCCTACATGGGCTCGATCTTTGGGTTGTGATGGAATACATGGAAGGCGGTAGTCTGACAGACGTGGTTACCTTCAACATTATGAGCGAAGGACAGATCGCAGCTGTTTGCCGAGAGGTTAGTACAGAATGGTTAATCCTGTGTCAAGATGAGATTATAATATGCTAACTATTTTCGACTAGACTCTGAGCGGTCTCCAGCATTTGCACTCCAAGGGTGTCATTCATCGAGATATCAAATCCGACAACATCCTGCTGGCAATGGATGGTAACATCAAGCTGAGTAAGTTTCGCTCTGTGTTCCAAGGTTTTACCAAAATCATGCTAATAATCTCCAGCTGATTTCGGTTTCTGTGCTCAGATCAACGACTCGCAGAACAAGCGGAACACCATGGTTGGTACCCCGTATTGGATGGCTCCCGAAGTTGTTACTCGCAAAGAGTATGGCCGCAAGGTCGACATCTGGAGTTTAGGCATCATGGCCATCGAGATGATCGAGGGCGAGCCGCCGTACCTGACAGAGTCCCCATTGCGAGCACTTTATCTGATTGCTACGAACGGAACACCCACTATCAAAGATGAGCAGAATCTATCCCCGGTCTTCCGCGAATTCCTTCACTTTGCCCTGAAGGTCGACCCGGAGAAGCGGGCGTCGGCGCATGACCTACTGAAGGTACTTACTTGTTCCTATTTCCATCCATTGCTTTTGCAGCTATAACTGACATCTTGCCCTTTAGCACCCATTTATGTCTCTCTGCGCACCACTATCACATCTCGCCCCCTTGGTCAAGGCCGCTCGTATCAGCCGCGCCCAGGAAAAAGCCCAAAAAGGAGGCGCTTGAAGAGGATGCTGATGAACGACCACTTTTTTTTTCCTGTTTCGGTTTTATTTCGTCGTACTTGATATCTCTTGACGTCTTGCTCAGATACCCCGTCACTCCCGATGTTTCTTCTAGATCCCGACGTACACTACAATACGTCGTTGGAATCCGTTTATGTACCCAGTCTACTTCTTTACTCACTTCTTCACATCGATTGTCGATGAAAATGACTCCATTTCATGAGCATGTTGCCTGTGATATCTGCTTTGCCGCTTACTCTCTGTATTGATGTTGTGTCTATGTAATTCCTTGTAGTTCTATTTGCCCATTTCGCTTTCGTTAGCTTATGATGAATACAAGCAGCTAGCGAACTCCAAACTCGTAAAAATTTTCCCGCAGTTCGTTAGTGTGTGCCTAAAGTAGTGGAGATATGTTCGGCCACAGCAAATATGGGAACAAGAAACGCAGCAGCCTACATAGGTAGGGCGAAGTCCTAACTAGCGTGAGCGAAAACAGGAAAAAGAGCGACAAAAAGAAGATTACAAGTTCAATCCCCAGGAGACATAACGCTTTTAATATAGATAAATCTATCCAATTTGGCCAATCCAAGCTAATAATAACTTCTTAGCCGTCCGTGGGTCTCCCAAGCTGGGGCACATCGTCATATGCTGACTCAGGTAACGAGTTCCGCCCGTACACAACCTTGGAATAGGTGCCCCCAACACTGTCCTTGATCATCCCCGAGGACCTGATTAACAGATACCCAGTGCTGCAATATCAGTCGCTTGCTATACTATTCCTTGCCAAGGCACTGTCTCTGTGATATTCACACCGCCTGCATCAACCCGCAGCCTAGCCGCATCCTTTGCTGTCGTTGACTCCCCGCATTCGGAGCTGGAAACCATCGCTACGAGCTACAGAACCATTTTTTGAAGAGAGCTTGGTCTTGGATACCTAAGTTTAATTGGAATCTGTCGTCGAGCTTTTGCGACGTCAAAACAAGGCAAGCCGCTTGTCAGAAGCTCAGCAGTGCTGCCCGACTTCTCCAATAGTCAACATACCACCGGTGATTACCTGCGACGGTTAGAGGACATACATTCGCGATGTTTCGCGCGCAGCAGAACCACTTCGACGATGCCGTCGGTAAGTTACATCAGTCCCTGCTCCGTCAGATACACCATGCGCCCCTGTAGCGGGCAAGCTTGGAGGGAAGCTCCAAGGAGCACATTGAATCTGCCTGTGCGATGTGTTTACTGACGTTTTTGTTTCTGTATAGCCAAGGCGACGGATGAGAATTTGACCTCCGAGAATTGGGAATATATTCTGGTACGTTTTGCATGAGACTATATAGAATCGCCGGAATGACCAGCGCCTTGGGACAATAACTGATTCGGCGTTTGTGGTTTAGGATGTCTGTGACAAGGTTGGCGCAGAGGAATCAGGGTACGTGGCCAGCTTGGAACTTCTGTCTCCTCTAACTTACTCAAAAACACTCCGCTGATTTTTTGCCGTGATATAGTGCGAAAGAGGCCGTGGCTGCGATGATCAAAAGGCTGGCTCACCGAAATGCCAACGTCCAGCTCTATACTTTGGAGGTGTGTGGCCGGATAGCGTGCTCCTGCAAGCGCGAAAATTCGTTGGTTTATGACTATTGCTGACTGGTTTCTAGCTTGCAAATTCGCTGTCGCAAAACTGCGGGCTGAAGATCCATCGCGAGTTGGCTTCGAGAAGCTTTACTGATGCGCTACTACGCTTGGCGAACGATCGTGTAAGCATATCTCAAACGTTTGGTTTTGCCCAAATGGCAAATGTTAATCATGGATCTATCTAGAATACGCATCAACAGGTCAAGTCTAAGATTTTGGAGCGCATGGAAGAATGGACTGAGATGTTCTCATCCAACCCGGATTTTGGCATCATGGAACAGGCGTACATGAAATTAAAAACCACCAGTAAGTATATGTTCTACATCTTGAATATCGGGCTCGGCTGATTATGTTCCAGACCCGAATCTGCAGCCACCGTCGAAACCTGGGAAGCGTGAGATCACCGACGTTGATCGTCAGATGGAGGAAGAGGAATTGCAGATGGCCCTGGCCCTCTCAATTAAGGATAAAGCAACCCCGGCTGCGGCTGCTGCGACAGCACCTCGAGCGGAGGCTCCGTCTGCTGCTGTTGCATCGGCATCGGCTCCCACGGGTCACGGGGAGCCCGCCGAGGCTCAAGCTCTTTCCGGTACATCGGTAGCTACCGTGTCGCGCGTGAGAGCTTTATTCGACTTCCAACCGTCTGAGCCAGGAGAGCTTCAATTCCGCAAAGGTGATACCATTGCAGTACTGGAGTCTGTTTACAAGGATTGGTGGAAGGGCTCCCTGAGAGGCCAGACCGGCATTTTCCCTCTCAACTATGTAGAGAAACTCCCAGACCCCACTGTCGATGAGCTGCAGCGCGAGGCTCAAATGGAGGCGGACGTCTTTGGCCAGATCAAGAGTGTCGAGAAGCTCTTGACTCTACTGAGCACCCGCAATACAGACCTCAATGTCCAAGAAAACGAAGAGATTACAACTCTCTATCAAGCTACGCTTGCTATTCGCCCAAAACTCATCGAATTGATTGGGAAATATTCGCAGAAGAAAGGTAACCAGCCAGTCGTTTGTCTTGCCGCGGATGCCTCGCTTACACATGTCTAGATGAATTCACCCAGCTCAATGAAAAGTTCATCAAAGCTCGTCGCGACTATGAGTCCCTCCTTGAGGCTTCGTTAGCCCATCCGACACAGCCTCAGTATGGAAGACCTGTTCAGCCACAGTACGGTTATCCTGGTGCTGCGCCTGCCGGGTACCCCTCTGCTCCTCAGCCAGATCCTCGATATTTCACTCCCCGGCCTCAGGGTTAGTAGACTCTAGACATTATCGACCGCCCCCAGTTCTAACTTGACTTGCCTAGACACCACGCCAACCCAGGGGAATTCATACGCACCATACCCCACCAGCGAGCAAACTATGCCGTACCGCCCAGCCTCTCACTCACCTGATCCTCGCAACCAGGCTCAGGCCGGAGCACCGCAGCAGCCATCCCACGCCGACCCTTACCAACCTGTTAGCCACCGCCCGCAATCTACATACGATAGCCCCCAAGAATTGGGAACCTCTGTCTACGATTCACCTGTCGACCACCCTGCTCCTGGTTCTGCCCAGCGCATGCCGTACCCGCCAACCGCTCAAGCCCCGCTTGCTGGCCACCAGCAATTCCAACAGCAGCAGCAGCAGCAGCAAGACTATTCGCCCTCGGTCTACTCCGCTGATGACACGCCTCAGATCCCGCCTGCCTCCACTATGCCCCAAATCCCGAACCAGTTCCAGCAACAGCAGCAACAACCCCCGTACCCCAACTCTCCTGGTGCCCATCAAGCTCCTCCATCGCACCAGCCTCCACCAGTACCTGGGCCAGCGCAGCAGCCACAGTATACCCCCTACAGCCCACCACCTCCCGCCGCAAGCACGGGCGAGTATCAGGCGTACCAGCCTTCACAGGGTGGAGCTGGCTCGAATCCCGCTTCCTTTTATCGGTAATTGCTAGTTAGTCATGACGACCCTCATTCGGTTAATAGGAATAAATGCCTTGACTGTGCTCAATATCGGGTTTGTATTGTGGCATTTCAAGCAGTATCCTTCGTTTCGTTACTCCTCCTTTGCTGGACGTCCCTGTCTTGTATCTAGCCAACGGTTTAAATATGTCGTCAATAGTATGTTAGTACATATGGACTTTTTATCTCCATGATTTTGTATAGTGGTATAGTGCCTTTGCCAATGTTGGGACCTTTCAAGGTTTGACTAAGGTTGCCAGTACTGACAGGACAAACCAATGAGAAACATCTAAAAAGTGGACCAAGAAGCCAAAACGAAAAGGGGAAGGTAGTCACCGTCTTCACACCATGATATATTCCTTGTCTACAGAAATTCTTTTGACTATTTTAGAATGCCTGTCCCCGCTTGATCTTCTCTCCGCTTCCAGGGCCTTGCCAATATTATACCGCACTTTCGTCGCCTACAAACAACATCTTCTCGGGCATACTCTCCGTCAGGCCATCCACCCGGCCTGTGCAGCGGACGTTTATACCGCGCTGGACGCACAGAATATCCCCAGGCTTGTCAAGTCCGGTGAAAGCATTGCCAAAGCCAAGGCTGAATGTTTCTCGCTCTTTACCACAGACCGCACTCGTAGGCGTCAGAATATTGAGCAGTTTATCGTGGATAATGCGAACCTCGATACGTTGTTCTACCTTCATGTCAATATTGAACGCCTGATCGATAGCTATTGCCACTGGTCACTGGGCAATCTGACCTCGCACCACGAAAAACCAACACCGTTCCAAACGACAACCGTCCACCCAAGAGCGAATCTGTCATCTACTGAACAGGCCCGTCTTCAACGGGCGTTCTATCGATGTGAAATATATGCGAGATTCCAGCGTATCTTACACCTCCTTATCGACAAAAGTGCGGCCCTAAATTTCTCCCAGATCGTTTTGAGCTTCGTCTCGCAATTCACGCTCTATGAATTCGAAGAGATTATCAGCGTACAACATTTCCTCGCTCAATTTATTAGATCGCTCTGCGAAAGAGTCGAGGATGATTTCATGGCTTCTTATTCCCTCGCTGGTTCTGGCGACGTGGGCGTCGAGAAAGAAGCTTCGGGAAATGCAGTATCAACCAAAAACCAAGGTCTTGGTGACCTATCATTCTTCACAAAATCATACCGAGACATCCATCATTCGGGCCATGTGAAATTCCTTGTATCCTGTGGCTTATCGTATATCCTGCGCCTGAGTCTCATGGAACCCCAAGCCCTCAAACAGGCCATGCTCAAATCAGACATGGAGTCGCGCAAGAATACCGTCACAGACTTCTTTTCCCAGGGTGGACTAGACATCGGATCGTGCGAAGAGAAAGAGCAAAATATCGTCCTTCGGGGTAAACTGGTTTCCATTCCCCGTGATGAAGTTGGCAGTTGCAACCTTGGCTGGAAATGGGGTACGAGTTTCCACGACTTTGTCAAGCCTGATAGTCCTGCTATGTTCGATTTGCGGAACCAGGGCTATGTCTTCTGGGACCAAGAACGGCTGCAGGTATCCGGTCTTGTGAATGAACCAAATGTAGTTTGTGCTGGGGTAAATTATTTTCCGCCTGGTCATAGGGGTCCGTTTCTTAGGCCGAGTGTTGAGGAGAGGCTTGGTGGCCTATGGGTAGATTCTGGGGCCTCGAGGAAAGTGAAAGATGAATAAATATTCCTTTCTCTGTAATCTTAATCGGAATTTGAAGACCGAATACCCAGTTAATGACAGAGTCCCCCGTTAGCAGTCGACCCCCGATTGCACACGAAGCAGTTTCACAATAGGAGGGGAGACAAGACGAAGTATTTTGAGACAGAAGTTAGCTGTTGTCCTTGGCATCGTTCCCATCCTGGCTATCCTTTGTCCCTGACCCTGCTTTTCAGCCTCTGTGTCTTCACCGGGAGTAGCTTTTTCATGCTACTTATTTGGGCCTTCAGCCAATAGAAACGGCGTAGGGCCTGTTTCTCCGACATGCCCTCACATTTTCCAACGGCAGCATAGTCAATCTGCAACACAATTAGCACATGCTAGAGAGCCTAGAGATGAGGATTAAAGGTAACTGACTCGGGCATCTGAGTGAGTAAGGCAGTGCAGTAGGAACTCGTGATTTTTGTCAAAGCCTGTCGCAGGACGTCCCCGCTTGACAGGGGCCTTCTTGCGCTGAGGCGTATTGCTCGGAGTCATGGCTGAGCGTTGGGAGATGACTCTATGTGTAGATGAAGTGGGTGTATGGACTGGTTCTTGTCTGTGACTCTGGAAAAAGTTATGGAGGGAAAAGAACAACGAACCACAGACAGGAAACTTTTTAGCTTTCGTCCGGCCACAGTTAACTAACGACACGCTCATCTGATGTAAACAGAGTCGGTCCCTCTTCGAAATGATCCGAGTTCAATCCACCGAGCACTGCATTGGGGGCAGCAGCGAAGATTCCACAGAGAGTTCTAAACACAAGAAGAGCAAGATATGTCGGGGCCAAGGCACAGGCCATCGTGAAGATCGTGTGCCAATATAGGTCCCGATGAGCACGGGTTGCCGGCCCAGATATTCGCTCATCGGTCCAAAGACTAGTGGGCCCACGGCAAATCCGACGAGATATAGCGAGTTAAGGAGGACGATCAAGGGCCCATCCCTAAGCAGATCAAACACAGCGGCGATCTCCGAGGCCGCACCGGAGGGGAGGGAGGATCCTAGGGCGCTGTTGAAAGTAAAGATCGTGCCGGCAAGGACAATGTGGTACTTAACTGATCGGTATTAGTCTGAATGATCCTTCTTCTTTTATTCCGTTCTTCCGGCCTCTGAAGGAGAATATCTTATCTTTCATACTCGCACTGCTCAAGTTGACGGGGTCCTTTGAATTTTCCTGATGAATAGACATTGTGTCTATTGCTGCCAGTATGCATTCAAGGACTTGCTTCATACCACCCTCCAGTCGCCGAGCCCGTTATTACCTGGTCACATCAAGTTGAGCTTGATTTCAGTCTGCGCCCTTCTACAGACATCTTCAGCGCGCCCTACATCCGCGCCCTACTCAGACCCACCCGCCAGCGAGCCAAATCAATCACTGGCATATTACATCGGCCAGTTACAGTGTGGTCTTTCGGTTCATGTGACATGTTGCAAACAAATTTCGATCCTGGCTCCCTTCAAACATGGCCGTTGCTGCCCGAATTTAGGCCAGAGATACCGCAACTAGACCTTCGTACTGGATAGTGCTCGCTTCGAGACATGAGTGTCAACCTTTCAAGAATGATCCTATTTCATCTTCCAACACCACACTCTTTCGAATTGGTTCCTGAACCCTAACTCGAGACACATTGATCTAAATTAAGCCATTCTGGCGGAAATATGCTGTACGACAATTTATGGTAACCTTCAGCGGTATCTACCTCTCTAACTAAAGTGACAAAAGCGGGAATTTCCGAAATTTACGAGCAGCGCTCATTGAGATAGTCCATATATCTCTTCATCAAACCCTCGTCGACAGTGGGGAACTCCAACGAGCGTAGCTATGAAGCGCCTGCATAGTGTTGATGGTCTGGTAAATGGGCATATTCGCATATAGTTCCCACGGCGGCCTTCCGTCTTGCAGCATCCATGGATGCATCACAGGAACCTTTGCAATCCAAGCCAAAATTTCGTAAGCACAAATGCAATTTGACAAAGTCGAGGCTATGGTATCTTGTTTTACTCAGATAAGCAAAAAGTTGTTATTACATGGTCACTGTACTCCAGAGCTTCCACAATATCTTACCTTATGAGAAAGTAGGGAGGTTCATCCGTGGCCCCGGGGCCCAGAGACGCCCATGGGTTAAGTAAGCGCGTTTGTACGGCCCCGGGGGGATGCAAGGGTTTTTTTGGTGGGCTCAAGCCTCACGAGGTATTGGCTATTCCCCCACTTCCCTCCTGTCTTTGTTTACCTTCTGGGGAACATCTTGGCTTCACATCGCGTACTTCCCCCTCTTTCCCAGTCCCATCCAATATCAATCATCCCAACCAACTCTCCTTACAGATATACGCGCCTCACCGTTCTCATGGCACCTCAAATAACCAGCTGGGATGACCTCACGGAAGTATGGGAGCAATGCGATGATGAAACAGGAGAAATCCAACAGACATATTTCGCGTTGTTCGACAGCAACGAAAGCTTTTATTACGGCATGCTTGAAGCTCCCAAAGCTGAGATTACCTTTGATCAGGTCACCAAGGCCCTCAGCAGGGTTCCTGATGAAGAAGTATTCACACGGTGCCCAGCTCCTGGGATTGAGTTGATACAAGCCCCGGCGACACTGATCGGAGATTTGTACATCAAGCGACCGGATCCACGAATGTACAAAGTGATGAAGGAACACAACGCATTGTCCCAACTCTCAGCAGCCTTGCTAGCAGAGGCTGAAGTTCTACAGTCGCTGTCCCAGCACCTTCACCCGAACATAATCCGGTATTATGGCTGTCGGGTTATCCGTGGGTACTTCATCGGGATCGTCCTCGACAAACATCCACACGATCTGTACAGTTATCTCAAGAACCAAGTCGGGACAATTGAAAAACGGTCTTTCATCGCTGCCCTCGAGTTCTCTCTCCGTCATCTTCATGCACGTGGATTGGCCCACAACGACCTGACTCCGAACAACATTCTTGTGAGCAAAGAAGGCATGCCTGTTTTGATTGATTTTGGCGGATGTCAGCCTATTGGAACCTATTTGAAGCATATTAGAGGGACTCACGGGTGGATAGATGGAGCAATCAAGGACCACAATACGTCGAAAGAAGAGCATGATGTTTCTGCTTTAGCCAAGATCAGTGCGTGGTTGGACAATCCAGTTTTTGGTCGATGATTTATCTTGTGCCTGCGGAGAGCTGCATATGGATTTGTTCGTCGTATGTCTAGCGGCATCTCAACACTTGTTTATCAGATCTATAATCAACAGCCCCTCGTATCTTCATAAAAATCAACGGTCTCTGCCACCGCTTAACCCGATCCAAAGAACCAGTCAGACACAATGACCGCCATTACCGTCACGTACTATAGATTAGCTGATATCTCTCAGGTAAAATCCGAGGCCTCGTCTTACTAGTGAAATATCCACACCAGGACTCATAATGTGGCCCAAGGCAGGGATGGCCTGCTCCGCACTTCATTTTCCTCAAAGCCAACCTTTCGTTGTGAATAATGCTCTCGCGCAATTCAGCCTCCTGTCACCGTCCACAGCATCAAAGAAGGCCAACGCCTCGCTATGTCTCTTAACCGTCATCATAAGCTGCTTATCTTCCTCACTTTTTCTGCCTTCAGCTGCGCCGAAACGAGAAGATCAAGTTGATGCCATTCCAAGTCAACTTCGGCGTCGCCTTCGCTATTGTTGTGCCGCTGATTTTGCTCTCTGTTAAGATGACGACCCTACCAAAGGATTTGAAAAACAGCGGTAACCGGATGAGTTGCGGAGTTCTCGAAGGAGCGATCGTTGTATTTCCGACCAGCCGCTGTGAATGCGGGAGAGCCCTCTTTGTCCGAGATCTTATATGCATGATCTGATTGGGGATCTGCATGTGGCTTGAGAAGTAACATCGTTCTCTCCGTCGCGATATGTTCTAAAAGGTACTGATACTGTAATGAGCTTTGGCCGACGTGTGACTATTACGCTATAGATCTGTCGGCCATCTGTCCCGAGTATTTCGGACCTCATCCGACGAAATGACAAATGGAAAGTCGTTCGTTGCTTGATCTGTACATTCTCTCTCCTCTTCTTCGGTTTTCCATAGTCTGCTTAGTTAAACATTTCTGTCCATCGTTTACATATTGCTGTCCTTAACACCAACATTCCTTGCTACCGTGTCTACGCTAAACGAGGATTGTACAGCTCACAATTTAAGTCCCTTCTCACTGCGGCCGCAAACCGCATAAATGCAAGCGAATACCGCCAACACAGAATGTCTCTAGATGTTCACATCACTGCATTCGATGTTGTCGGGGGTTCATTTCCACATCTCGGGTCCTTACGAGTCAGGCCTTTGTCGCCGACGGAAAATCAACCCCCCGGCTTCCCAGGACCTGTCGACGCAAATCTGGTCACCGGAGCAGCAGCAGCAGTATATGAAAAGTTGTACTAGATTACAGACTTGCAATCTTTTATTGAGAGGGTGTACGCCGACTACCCTATGGTCAAAATTTTCGGGTCTTTTTTTGGATATCAACTTATAGCTCAAGCCCTCCTCGCAAGTGACAAAAGCTACACGTCCCAAGGATCGATATTTGTTTAAGGTGTCCGTCGAACCTTCATCTGATGGCCGCAAAATAGGCATACAGCCTATCATCTTGAACCCGGCCTTCGTCTGCAACTTCCCATATATAGCTCGGTTTACTCCAGAGCAGCCATAGAAAAAAGAAGGAAAAAAGGACAGGTAAAATTGGCATGTAAAAACAAGCGGAAAAATGCAAGCGGTGGGGTTCGAACCCACGACCCTTTCGAGATCAGATCTCATATAATATCTTAAGACTGACGCCTGTTAATCTTGTCAGATAGATTCGGTTAACCAAAACCAAGAATCCTTGCATACCTTAACCACTCGGCCACACTTGCTCGGGCAAATGTTTCTCGGTAGGGCGACAAAATCTTTCATATTCATGTCTTCTGAAAAGCCCTAAGTCTTCAATGTTGGATACTGCTCGTTTTATACTTTGTGTAACAAAGAAGATAATGATCTCTTATAGATCAATTGATACCATACAAATAATACCTGAAGTGAAGTGCAAAGCTTCTATCTTCCATCCCTATAGATACGTAATGAAATACTAAGCCTAGACGTAAGTAGGTTCAAAACCCACTTACTATAACCTTCGTAACAGGAAGAAGAAAAGTCTTTTTTCATTAGATTATCATATAAACTTGTCAAGAAAGGCTATAGAACGATAGACTACCGACATTAAAGGCTTAGAGCGTTATCAGATTTATATTAAGATTTTTTTAAAGACCTAAGTCGGAGGATACGGATAATCCTAACATATTTGCGGGCAGTTGCTAAAACGTTTCATTTGTGATTCTGGATATAGATACTTTATACATTTATCACTGTTTTGAATTGTGCGGATGTCACTTAGTAGTAGTAGGGTTCTTCATTCTGCACTTGAGAGTAGTTGCCAGCAGGCTGTACAATGCTGGTATGCCCCGAAGGGCTCGAAAGAACAATTCATGTTATAGCAAGCAATAACAAAAGAACAAGAAGGAGAACGAGAACAAGGACAAGAATAAAATACATATGAATAAAAATGGGACAAAAAAATGAATAAGAACAAGACAAGAACAAAACCAAAAGAAAACAAAAATCACTCCTCATCATCAAAGTAATCAATTTCTTCTATAACTATAGGAGATTATTATTAGTAATGGATCCTCGGTCGGTGGATAGAATGCTCGTTGTCTGCTGGAGGTGGGTCCGCAGAGCGGACCGGCAACACAATAGGGCCACCGGCAACGAGCACAACGGGGCCGGGAGTGTCAACAACGGGCGCAGCAGCGCCGCCCGCACCGACAATGGGAATTGTTGGCGACAAGGGCGGGGGCTCCGGCGACGAGGGCCTCGGGGTGGATAGGGTTCGCTTCGGCCTCGTGGAAAGCAACATGCCCACGGCCACGGCTACCATGAGCACTCCACTGAAGACCCCATCTACCGCGAGCAACACCACGTCCTCTTATCCCACGGGAGCCACGGGCGCGGAACGAGCCACCACGAACGTTATCGCCGTGGGCACGGGCACCCCCGCCTCTAGTCGCCCTAACGCCAAACTCTTCCTATCATCTATGTCAACTACAGTCCGGATACGCCATCACTCCAATGGGTATAGTAGGGGATAGTATCTTACGGCGAGTTGTGCCTGCACTTGGAGCTGCACATGGTCATGGATCAGCTTTGTTTCCAGCTCACGACGCCGAGCCTCTATGGCAGCCTATTTTTTTTTCAGTCAGTATCAGATCCTATCTTGGCATATAGTAGAGCCTACAGCCTCTTCACGTTGGGCCAGCGCCTCTCGGCGCTTACGCTTCATTGCCCTGTTGCGGGCATTGTTGGGCCCGATTTCGCTTGGCCTCAATGGGAGGCGATCCCCCCTAGCACCGGCAGCTTCATTATCTGCCATCGTTGGCAGAAGGAGAGAAAGGAGAATAGAAAGAAAAGAGAAAAACTCAATATGACATGATGAGTTGCGGCCACCGATCTCGGGAGTATGGCTCGCAGCTCCCGCAGTTCCGTTCCCTGGGTGCCGAGTTGCCCCTCAAAGAGTTGGCATTTTTGGGGCTGAGATTGAGCATCTCTCTGGCCTTTACTGCAAGATTTGAATCAGCCAATAGTTCATACATAATCACTGCTGAGGTCTTACTCCAAGAGCAACGTAGGAAGCGAGAGGAAAGTCAAGGGTAAGGAGGAGATGAAACAATACGTTGCTCCACTCAACAGTCGGTCTCGATTGAAATGCAGTGAGCTCATGATCAATGAGCGATCGGCAGACTTCGGAGAAAAAGGATATGTAGGACATGTCGAATAAGGAAGACTCGAGAGAGTGAAGCAGGAAAGAGGGTACACATACCTTAGGGGATATAGAGGAAGGGAGTACTAGAAAAGAGATGAAGTTGAAGGAAGTGGATATTTATTGTTAGACAGGGAAGGAAGGATTGAAATAGAGAGGAAAAGGGAAGGGAAGAAGTATTTATACTCAGCTAGACTTATCTTGCTCAAGATGATATAAGGGACGTTATAGGTAAAATACCACTCCCTGGATATCCTTTTTATATGTTCTTCCTAAATGTCTTCTAAATGTCTTTTTTCAGATATCTTGAAACGGCTTCCTAATCGGGAATTACCGATTTTGATATCTACATTACGGGAGGAATGGGGTTCTAGGAGACGGTCGAACGAGGGTTTCTTTTCTTTTCTTTTCTTTTTGCGGTTTAATACTATAATACATAGATCATTAAACGACGGTCGTTTGAAAACAACCTTAGTAATTTTAGCGTATTATTCAAAAATAACGTACATTGCTACCAAACCCGGGCACGCGATCACAAACGTGGGAGACTCGTTGGCCGCCGTTTCGAGAGGCGGTCTCCGTTCATTCCTGCACCGTGTTGTGCCTCATCCTGACACTTGAGACCAGACCAAATTCTCCCTCGTCTATTTCATGCGTCCGGAATATGACCCCGACTTTACTGTGAGCCATGGGAAGGAGTGGAGGAGCTTGGACTGGCACAACCGGAAGTTTGCCGTATTGAGAGCGTCTCATTCGGTGCAGATTCAAGACTCAGTCTTGACCGGCTGTCATGGCTTCATTGGCCTCGCAGATACATCCAGCATAGCCAAGCCCTAACTAACGCCGTGTAAGAGGCACTCTCTCCATATGTACGTCAGACGCTGAAATATTCCTTGAGATTCGAAGACGTAATGGGGTAAGCACTCCAAAGACAAGTACCTCATAGTGTAGAATAAAACAATTGTACTCGGTTTTAACGTCATTCTTTTGAAGATCTGAGGCGGAGGATGCGGATCCTCCTAACATATTGTGGGCAGTTGCTAAAACGTCTCATTTCTGATTCTGGATATCCATGTAGACCCTTTTACATTTATTACTGTTACGTTATGTATTTATGCGTATCCTATTGAAGCTTCTAGCTAACGAGTGGTACTATGGAGGGATGGATTCATTGATTATGGACTGGATCCTTGTTCAAGTAGCATTATCGATGTTTGTCTAACGCTTCACCTGATATAGCCATGGATGTATTCAAGAAAGTAGAGAGATAAGTAGGCAAGCTGTGGTTGAAAGACAGCTCCAAAGGCGTTGAGTAATTATAACCGAAAGAAATCCCTCCTTGGCTCTGAACGTCCGGCAACATTCACCAAGGAGCAGTGCACAGACATAGAATCAAAGGGTGACAGCGCACGCACTCAGAATTCCAGTTTCCTTAGCCAAGGCAGCAGTAACGTGAGCAGGAACCCCTCTGTCAATACCGAGAATCATCAGGGCTTCCTTCAGTGAGTGACCCTTTGCAGCAGGTTCTTGAGAGTTTTCATCTGTGGGAAGAGACTTCTTCAGGCTTTCATTGATAGCCAGCTTCGGTGACACAGGGGCAACAGCCATGAAATTGATATTGACACCCTCTTGACCAAGAATGTTACCCACAACACCAATCTTCCCCGGTGAATCATAGTTCTCGCAGATCAATAGGGTTCCCTCTGGCGCAAAAGAAGCCTCAAATCGACCCAGGCGAGTGATAAGTGGCTGATCACCGGAGCAGGTCCCAGAAATAATTCGCTGATTTTGGTCTGAAATTGACCCAGTGGAGTTGTCGTCGGAAGTCGGAGCTCGAGACGATGCCCGAGAAGGTGGACGTGCGACAAGAGTGACTAGGGACGAATAGGACGAGTGATCCGACGGGTCGCGGGAGTGCTGCTCTGAGACGAAGATGCCACGTTCGCGAGCCACCAGTTCAGCGTTGACAATATTAATGTTGAGTCCCTCCATGCTGCTGATAGGAGCAAGAAGGCCCTTAATCAAGGCGGCGAAGAGCGGCTTCGTGTTGTTGATACTAGCCAGCTCGCCTTGATAGATCAGATCAAATGTGTTCCTGCCCATTGCTCCACCAGGAGAAGCTGCATAGTGCTGAGTATAGAGGCTGCCCAGTTTCTCGACCAGACGTACAAAGGGCTGCAGTTTTTTGTATTCCTCGGGCAGGATGAGAGGAGCATTGACAGCGCTGCGCGGCAACGATCCTTGCAAGATTTCAAGCACCTGTTCGCACACGTCGACTGAAACGTTCTCCTGTGCCTCTACTGTCGAGGCTCCAAGATGCGGTGTGACGACTGCTCGTGGGTGGGCGATTAATCTTGCCGCAGACGAATCAGGAGCAGGGGGCTCTGATGTGAACACATCAATAGCTGCACCAGAAAGATGGCCTGATTCCAGTGCCGCGAGCAGTGCTTCCTCATCAAATGTGCCTCCCCGGGCTACGTTTAGTACGCGGGCACCTGGCTTCAGCTGTGCCAGTTCAGCTTCCGCAATCATTCCTCGGGTTGAGGCAATAAGTGGCGTATGGATTGTGAGAAAATCAGCAGATGCGAGCAACTCCGGGAGCGAGGATACGAGGGCGACCGAAGCCGAAGCCGCAACTGCCGGGGATGCATATGGATCGAGGGCATTCACATTCATGCCCAAGCCCTTGGCGAGTCGCGCAACTGTCAATCCCACTAGTATAATGCACGGTCAAATCATGTTTCAAAACCAAGCCAATTGAGGGATAGTTACCTTTTCCCAGACCAATAATCGACAATGTCTTCCCCTTGACTTCCACGCCGACGAATTTACTTCGTTCCCACTTCTCATCTTTGAGACTAGCACAGCTCTCGGGGATTTTTCTCGCCATGGACATCATCAATGCGATTGTATGCTCGGCTGCAGCGCCAATATTCCCCGAAGGTGAGTTGACGACCACGATTCCGAGCTTTGTGGCTTCTCCGACATCTATGCACCATTCAATAAACACACCCCAGCATGGAGCAAGATCCAAACATACCAACATTGTCAACTCCAACACCAGCACGCGCTACAACCTTTAGGTTCTTTGCAGCTTGAAGCACAGTCGCGGTGACTTTGGTCTCGGAGCGAACGAGAAGGGCATCGTAATCGGGTATTATCTGGAGTAACTCATCGGCACTGAGACCTTTTCGTTCATGGACATCCAGTGAGCTGCGCAGAAGAGCCAGTCCATCTGGCGACAGCTTCTCTGGCACCAAGACCTTGGGACGAGACGCTCTGAGAAGAGGCATTGTGATTGAGTTTATTCGATTGAGGGGGAAGACAAAGACCGGCCAATTTTCCAAGGTTAAGCCATTGTATTACTCCCCGCGGCAGGCGCGCCCTCACATTTGTTCCCATTTGCCAATCATCCTCCATACGAAATACGTACCATCTGCACAGAACGCGGGGTACCACCACGGTGATTGGAGACGATCGTCTTCAAGGTACTTCCAGGACGATGGACTGTTATGCCAAGGCAACCCCATTGGACTTCAACATGCCCATCCTGTCTTGTCATACTTGCGCCCTCATTCCTATTCCACTAGACAGCAATGTCATTTGTTCAGGGCTAGATCATCTCCCTTTCAACTATGACCTTGTTTTCAATCGCTTTCCATTGAATAGGCACCGTTTTTAGGACCGGGTGGCGCCCTAGAAGATCACCAATCGTCCGATAAAAACAGACTCGAATCCTCTCAAAATCCTCTCAAAATCCTCGCTCGGCTCAGGTGCTCAACGAGGAAAGCAAAGGCATATATACTCCCGGATCGGCCAAGAGGACACAGGGAAGCCTCACATACTCACATCTCGGATAAAAGGATGCGAGACTTGCAGGATTGCCCCGGCATTCTCCCTTGACGAATGAAAACCTGGTATTCTTGATCCACGACCCATTGAGTGACCCTCCAAACGACTATACTGTTGCAAGACTACCAAGGCTTTTCCGACTCGTACTAGTTGGCCATTGACAATGCGTGGTGGGAGAGCCGTGTGGAGTTTTAGATTTGACTATCTGCAGGGGCATTTCTCGCAGTTTATAAATAGTAAATGGGGGCGAAATGTTGGGAAGATCCTGCCAGGTCTATATTTCTCCGAGCCCAGGTGACGCTGCAAGCTCCCGTAACTGAATAATTTTAAAAGAGAAAAGATAATGATTCATAAACTGGGAGTTATATGACGATAAATTGAAGGCTCAATTGATTGAAAATGTAAGCGAAATGTAAGTGAAAGATAGAATATAGATTCGAAATCTGAAACGGCTTGTCCGGCTTGTCTTCCCCGCCCATTTTGAGGATTTTCTTGGCAAGATGTTCTCAACGTGTAAGAATGTCCGTCCTAGGGCTGACAGTCTCTCAATTTCCCCCCTCAAATCGACTCTACTCGGTTCTCCTCGACTCTGCTCAGATTGATGAATCCTGAACCCGAAAAATGGGCACATGAACCATATTAGCCTTTCATCTGCCCCGTGATGACATCTTCTCGACCTTGACGACACCATGGTGGGAGTTCCGCACAGTACAGGCTGTGCCCTGTGTCGCGAGCGACGGATCAAGGTCGATATCCATCCAAATAAGGTCGAGCTCTCGGGCTAATAGTCTCTAGTGCGACGAGGCAGTCCCAGAGTGCACCCAGTGCCAGAAATATGGTCGCGCCTGTCCGGGCTACAGGCGAACCTTCCGCTTCCAAGACGAAGGCCCCAACCTCGCTCGGCGACATCGGTCCAACACGCGACGGAAGAGGAGAGGCACATTGGCAGGCACACGCGTCTCGGCTACATCTTCAACCACAAATGACCGAACGACACCTACATACTGTGACTCCACTATCGCCGCAGACGTAGTGCGTGGCAATGCGATTGCCCTCATGCGCCGACACTCTTCCTTGGGTAGCTGGGATGAAAAGGTGTCGCCGTCGCTTGTACGCAAGTCTTTCCGTGCTGCACAGCCACAATTATTCCTCGACTTCATCAGCACGTCGTTTCCGACCCTCTATTATCATAATCGGTTCCGATCTGGCGATGCGCCCGGGTTCGCCGAATATATCGTCATGAATTTTGGCAATGATGCTTATCTCGACTCCGCGGTTTGCTGCTTAAGCTCCGTCTATTTAGCACACTTAACTCAAGATAAGGCTCTCCTCAAAGCAAGTCGACAAATGTACTCCAAGTCACTGCATGAGGTTATTCAGGCCATTCCAAAAGCCGACCATGCTAAATCTGACAACATGCTATGCACATCTATCATCCTCAGTGTCTTCGAGATGTACGCGCAGACCACGCCCGACGCCTGGGTCGTGCACTCCGACGGCGCGAAGCGACTGATGATAAGCCGAGGCCCAGAAGCGCACGAGTCTGGTTTCGGAAGATACTGCTGGATTGCATTCCGCGGTTTCTTCATCGCCACAGCTGTCTATGAAGGCAAACCCTGCTTCCTAGACCAAGAAGAATGGCAATCCTACGCGACGAAAGTCCGGACCGAAGACTGCCAAAAACCCGGCGAGTGGTCCGCGTACGGAGAAATATCCGATCTGGCTTTCATGGAAATCGCCAAATGCCCGCGGTATATCAGCGAGACTCGAGATCTCCTTTCAGTCCCGGCCGAACCAGACTCAAATTCCATAAAAAATCTCATTGGGCGCATAAATGACACTTCCCGTCAGCTGCGCTCGCTCGTCACAGAGCTCCGTTCCTGTATCAGCGCGCACAGTGAGCGCCAGCAAGGTATTGTCCAGCGACCCGGATCCTTCGTCGGGCCTGTACCAGAGACATTTCCGGATACCGGTCCATCGCTGCTCCTCAATGGAGCGGAAAATATGCTAGAGACGCTACAGCAGCTCTCCGACCGTCTTGAAGACCGGTTACGTTTTGAGATTGTCGAGGATTGTTCGCCGGTGTCGTCTGTCGCCACCCCACCCAGCAGTGGTAATGAATATCCCGTATCCCCCTGTTCTGCGAAGTCGAAGAGCTTCGCCCTCCCCTTTCGCATTCATTCAGAGCTTGGACAGGGTCCGTCTAAGACCTCTGATCCACATGACCCCCGCGCTGTGATCTGGTTGGATCGCATAGCTTCGTCGATGGGTGTCCTCGGCGCGAAGGTCGTCCCAGATGATGACCCGAGTGATTCAGTACAGATGGACAACTCACCAATTATGCACTTGCAATAGTCGATATTGACATGAAATGTGATACGAAGAGATATCTACTCCTAGCCGGTCTAGGATAACTTGCCTGCTACACAACATTACACTACTTTCCTTCCCCAACATGGACAAAGAAAGAAACTCAGATACCCAATTCTGACGCATCATATCAGCGTATATAGAAACATCAGATGCAATCATATTTAAAACCCCTCTTCAAAAAAAAAAACATGACCCTAATAATCCAAAGATTGCTCCAGCAAATTCCTCAACTCACCCTTCTCAGCCTCCAACTCCTTACTCAAGCTCGGCGCAAGCATAAGCACCCGCTGCTGCGGAATAGTCCCCTCAACCAACCCCTCCAAATCCGCAGCCTTGAAGCCTAGATCCTTCAAGCCACGCGGCTGATCACCAAGCCTAGCAAGGAACTCCGCAATAGCAGCGCCAAGCACCTCACCCGCACTCTCACGCTTAACATTCGAGATATCGACACCAAACGCCTCAGCCGCCGCAAGATGGCGATCAGGGTTCGACGCCGCGGTAAAGCGGAAGACAGCAGGCGCGGTGACAGCCACGGAAACACCGTGCGGGATAATTGGGTGATCGACCTCATAGCCCGCATGCTTATATCCGGGGTTCTGGCTGGATATGGGGTAACTCATACCGTGGCAGAGATGAACACCTGCATTGCCGAACCCGACACCGGCGAGCGTAGCCGCGAGCAGCATCTCCGACTGTGCTTCGTGGTCGTCTGGGTCGCGGACTGCGCGCGGCAGGTACTTGACTGTTGAGCGCAGGGCGGCCAGGGAGAAGATATCAGAGATGGGATTTGCGCCCTGGTAGGCCGGTCGGTTGATGGGGTTTGTTGGGCGCGGGGTGCGCTCGTTGTATGGGATTGCGGTCCAGGATTCGAGGGAGTGGCAGAGGACGTCGAGGCCGGAGGCAGCGTGTACGGCTGAGGGCATGGTGCGAGTGTTGAGCGGGTCGCAGATTCCGAGGGTTGGCTTTAGGTTTCGGTGGGCGATGCCTGTTTTGGCTTTCTTTGAGACTAGGTCGAAAATCGCTGTCCCTGTGGTCTCGGAGCCTGTGCCTGCTGTTGTTGGGACGGCAATGAGTGGGAGGAGGGGTCTGTCTACCGGGAGACCTTTGCCCAAGGGGGCGTTGACAAAGTCGAGGAAGTCAGCTTCCGGGAAGATGGTGTATAGGTTCATCAGTTTGGCAGTGTCGATTACGGAGCCGCCGCCTGTTTTGGTGTTAGTTTGTGTATACCATGGGGTAAGGGAGACATACCGACAGCCAGGAAGGCATCGGGTTTATAAGGCTTAGCGAAAGCAATAGCTTCTTTTATACTTAATTCGAAATGTTAGTATCTATACAACAGCCTGCTTGAAGCTCGGCGTTGACTTACGAGCTATCCTTGGGTTCAGTGCGAACTTTGTCAAAGATAGTAAACTGAATACCCTCACGGGTAAGACCCTCCACAGCTTGCTTCATAGCATCAAGCTTGGCCACATTGGAATCAGTGACAATGCACACGCGCTTAGCGCCGATGTTGGTAAAGTCCATTCCGACCTCCTTGGTTGCGCCAGGTCCGAAGCGAATGCTAGACGCCGCCATCTCAAAGGCATATTCCTTCTCGCGCGAGCGGTCCACGGGTGTAGACATGCGACGCTTCACATGGTTGAGCAGAGACGGGGTTTGCTGGTGGTTGTGGTGGTGGTTGGGGTTTTTGTGGCACGGGCAGTTGGGTGGGTGGGTGTATTGTACTGTGCGTAGCAAGTTCAATGCACGATTGGCTGCTGAGGGGGCGACCCTGATTGCTGGAGAAACCATTGCTATGTGTATGTATTCCTCTAGAGTAAGATGAGAAGAGAGGAAGTCAAGTTGAAGTAAAGAAAAGGTCCAGAGACTAAAGAGACTAAATGTGGGACAAATTGGAGAAAATGCGGGGAAATGCCCCGGACTTCAGGCCGAGGTCTCTTTGGCTCTGCACGCTCTGTTATTCCCTCTTACTCCCATATTTGGGGAAATTATTCAAGCTCTTTAATGACTAACTAGTTATATTCTCGTAAGTTTCCCCATTTTGGAGAAACCAGAATCCAATCCTTCTATATCCTACAGCCGAGGTTGAAACCCGCCGATCATGACATCTAATGTACCCTATATATCCTCCGTGATACGCAAAGAATGCTTACAGCAGTTGCATAGCAATGAAACACAAAAAAGTCGACTAGTTCAATTGAGCACTAACGTATCCAACTCGCACGCATACAAAAGACCATAACAATCCCTAAACATTTTCATACTCCCATCCTCATCTCACCCCCAAACTAACCCCAGCCTCTCAACAAAGCGCCAGAACCAAATCCCTCGAAGCATCAACATCCCTCACCTGACTCCCAGCGGGCGGAACCCCATCCTTCCAAGAGATCAACGGCTCAGCAGGCGTAAGATTAACGGGATAACCCACAAACGGATCCCCAAAGACATCAGAGAGATCGTACCACACTTTATCCTGTCTCTCGCCGCGTTCCTTCGTAGAGGAAAGATTGTACGCGAAGATCATCTGCGGAGAACTAGTATACAGCCCGTCACGGTCGGTGCTGATCTTGATAGCGATGCCGCCAGTGTCTGGGTTCTCGCGGAAGACCTCGTTGTACTCGTCATTGGGGAGAAGGGTTTGCTCCGGTAGGACCGTCGAGCCCACGGACCAGAGATAGACTGGGAATTCGCAGTTGTTGTGCACTATAGCATGGCCTAGTTTTCGGTGCACGGGTGCTGGCGTGCTGCTTGGTATCAATAGGCCACTGCTTGAGGAGGAGGGGAAGGCGCGGTAAGGGATGACTCTTGGGCCCAGGTGGTTGTTGTGGATTGTTGGGGTAGAGAGGGCGAGAGTGGTGAGCGAGAGGAGGGGGAGGATAGTTGAGAGATACATCTTGGTTGATTGTAGGACTGTTGGAATACTCTGGTCTTGGTTATGTCTCGTGTCAGAATCGGGGATTGGGAGGGCTTTATATAGGCGTTTTTGTTCCTATATCTGGTATCATTCCAGTTGCTGTCTTGCACTACGAGTCTAGGCCGTTGGGTCTAATTCCCCGCGGCAAGGTGCTTCCACTTGCTATGAATCCTGAAATTAGAGTCATGCTGTGCAATGTAGATGTGCCGCCAAATGAAGGGGCGTGAAACTACCATAATGTAGTAGCCAAGTTAGAACTATCCGATTGTTCAACAGAAACATATGAAGAATGTCATTATTTCCCTATTTTGTGCCTATGGCGACTTTGTATCCCCTGAGAAAGATTGGACAATTGACAGGACTGATTCCTGGATTCTCAAGTCGCAGCGTGGAATGCATGGGCCTTCAATTTTATACAGTATACCAAGGATAGGATGAGAAGACACCATCGGATATTTTGTGTTTGAGGACATTGAAGAATGTGACTAGTCCGCTAGCTCCGGGTATAACAATAATAATGAAAAACAAGCACATATAAATAGCAGACTAATAAGGATTACGCTTCTTCGGCAACCTTTATAGTCAGTTACACCCGTCGACGGCATGACACACTCTGGGTAAGTAGATGCTACCTGAAAGCACAGACATGGTCAAAATGGAAAAACTCTGTGGCAGGGCAATTGTGGCGTTCTAGACATTTCTTTCTTTCTGAAGAATGTGAGATTTTTATAGCCGAGCCCACACGGAGAATTCTTTTGAGTTTGAAACCGAGGAATGTCAGATAAAGAACTTCTGCAACCGACGATGGAGGTGTAAGCCCCTCCCAGAAGGCACTGCTACGGAAAATAAATTTAAGGGAACAAACAAACTGAGGGTGGTTCATGTGGCACGCCAAAAAGGTCGGTCGCTCATCTGTGACATCCTCGACGACATGTCCAACATCCGTTAGAGAAAAAGGTGAGACAGACCTAACCGTCCTGTGCAGCATACGAGAAGTTTGATGGACGTCACACCATACTCTGATTCAGACGCGGAGGGCCTAGGAATATCACTACCTTATTTCACCTGCCCGGTGGTCAGCTATAATGTCTAAAGATTGACATGGCTGACTGAGATCTAGATGTAACCAAATATCATCACTCTATCTAGATGCGTGGCAGGTTTCCGGCTCTTGGAATCTTGCTTGAGATCAAGATGTGCCATGAAGATAAATGTATATTCAGAATATGATATCAAGTATGTACAGGAAGAAAGCAATGATCTAATATGTGTGACCAAGCCACCTCTCCAGACTGAATAGGAAGGGTAAGGGTCAGTTACCACCTACTTAGAATGAAACAATCTCCGAGGTGCTGAGAACAGTGGTACCCTTACGAGCGACGACCTGAACAAAATTGGTAGGAGGGTCGACGAGAGTAGCAGAAGTCTCGAAGCCAGTGCGCTTGGAGGTGGCGATCTGAGTGTTGTTGCTCTCGGTGGCAGAGGAAGCGGCGTAGACGACCCAGTTGTCATATTCGGTAGCGCCGTTCCAGCTCATGTAGACAGTAGCACCGGAGCTAGTACGCTTGACTGACGCGGAGGGTTTCCAAAAGGGAGTGGCAGTCCACTGGCAACGGTATCCGCGGTAAGATGCAACAGCGTTGTCGTCGCCGAACTGAGCGCTGAAAACGACGTTACCCTCACCATCGAACTCCTTGACCTTGGAAATGGAGCCATAGGCCAGGAAGACATGGCTGTCCACCTCGCTGAGAAGCTGGTAGCTGCCCTGGCTGACGGAGTGGATGGGGTCGTTGGGGTCAGCCAGAGAGCGGAGACCGGTAACTGTCTTCTTGTCCAGGTCGATGGCCAGGCTGATGCCGGTACTCTCGGACTGTTCGTCAGTTGGAGTGTTGGCGTTGCTGAACAGATTCAGGATGAGCCCGTTGTCAGTCTCGTTGTAGACGCGCATATCGTGTTGCCATGAGAATTCGGCATTGCCAATCTGTTTGAAGTCGGCGCCGTCCTCGCCGCTCAACTGCCACATCACGCTGCCGTTCTGGAACACATAGTAGCCCGACCACATGTGACGCAGCGAGACAAGATAGCCATGGTTGGTGGTGGCGATGGAGTTGATGTGATAGGCATCATAGGGAGCATCCTGAGTACCCACATCCTTTCCGAGACCCTGGCGGGAGGTGGTCAGGGGAATGTCAGCTTCATGGTCAAGTGCACTCCATGAGTGCAGAACCTGGTTGGTAGGGATATCGATCTCGTGGAATTGGCTGTCCAGCATCCACTGGGAGGAGGTACCGTTGATGGAAGTCAGGTCATGTTGAGTGACGTTGTAGGCGGTGCAAATGAGAGTGTTGCGGGAAGTAATTTGGCTCTCGTGCATGTCACAGTATGAGTCTTTGCTTGAGCCGTCCGGAGTGACAAAGTTGCCTGTCAGTTGAACAGTGTAGATCTCTTTGTAGGTATCGTCGAGGATGTGCACGGTTCCATAACCATAACCGATGGACATCATGTCTCCGGCCCAGAAGGTGATAACATCCTTGCCGAAGAGCTTTTGTACCTTGAAGTTGGCAGTCACCTGTTCAGGGCCTTCGTACACTAAGTCACCCGCATCATCGTAAATGAGCGCAGCGGAGCCAGCGTCCTGGACGTCTCCACGAGGACCGAGGAAGATGTAGCCGGGATGGGTAGTTCCGGTCTTGCTGACTTCGAGCTTTGGCGGCTGGAATTCTGTCGAACTGTAAGTTGAATAGTTCCAGGCAGCCGCCTGAAGAGACAGAACCAGGGCGCTGCCTGCTGTGTACCACCACGGAGCCATATCGATCGAAGATCTAGAAAAGAAAGGCTATACAGGATTATCCTCGTGGGCAATATAGCTTAACGAAGGACCGGTAAAATAAAAGAATGACTGCAGTAGTGATCGATAAGATATGGTTTGATCTGTACATGGTAGGAATCTCTTTCAGTTAAAAGAACAAGCCTTCAGGAAACGCAAACCCTGAAGATCATTACCCTTCCACCGGCGGAGCCGAGTGGGTTGCGATGAAGCCATTGCCCAACCAGGTTAATCACCACGTGGGACTATGAATAAATGACCATCGTCATTTCTCCACATGTAGAAATTTCACCCAATTTATAAAGCATGGTATGCAGTGTTCATTGCAAAAGGCATGTTCCGGTGTAATTGACCACGGCGCGGGAACCAACAAGATGGTATGCATCGTAGTGAGAATATCACCAATCAAAATAGGATAGTCGTCCGACAACAGTAAAGACTTGAATTTTAACGATCAGCATGACGATCAATTGCGGTTTCCACGTGCAAGTTTCATGTGGGAATTACCGGCAAATTGCCGGCAGCTGTGGCGGCAACGGGCATGTTGTTTAGAGGTATATACATTTTTCGACTATGACTGAGGGAAACCAGAGCTAATACATTTCATGTCAAGAATTTCCATTGCGGGATACTTTTGAAATATTTGCATCGTATTGTCACTTGTTCTTACTTACAAAGGAGGTAAAGAAGTGACGTTGGTCTAGGATAAGTTTCTTCCGGTTTACGACCTACTCTATAGCCTACTTCATACTCTATACTCGGTTGAGGGTATGATACTTTAGTCACTCAAACCAAGTGATTCCCAATCAAACCCTTCATACAATTTCTAATGGTTTAGAGCAAGACTTACTCCGGAGATGTATAGAAGTTGAGAGCCAATACGCTTAATGGAAAGTCGGTTTGTCAAAGAGAGAGCTCTACGAAGTGATGTCGAAATGCATGGTTTGTTGAAAAGTGAGACTGTTGTTGAACCAACTGAATTTGGGAATTTGACATAGTTCTTTATCCATTTCCCTTATTCTCTCCTGCCTTCCACGACTTCAAGATGTCGACGGTCAACATCGTGAAGTATCAAGTATTACTTCCACAGGAATATGTACCGAGGAGTGAACATTGCCTTGACGTATCAAACGCCAAGGGACTGGAGCATTCATCCTAAGGCAGACGTTATCAGGGATGGGTTTTGATTTTACCTTTGTATAGTGTAAAGTGATAAGCCTGGCGTGTCTTCTATAACACCGAAACAAAGGAAAGACATCTAAAAAGAATTTAGAAAGGACGTACAAGAAAGACATCGAAGTGTTATCTTATATATCATCCCTTATCTCACCTTAAGCTAAATAAATCAGACTATTAACGTCATACGTTGTTAAGGAGTCGGCCGCGTATGTACTCTTATATCAAACGGGTATAGAGTTCACGGGTGGACATTCCGCGCAGAACGGGTAATCGCAGGATTGGCGGGTATTCGGCTAAAACGTCAAACGAGATCTATGGTTAGGTGCCTATTAAGTGCCTAATTCTACTTATTCTTCGTAGGCGTGTGAAAGTGGTTGACGCGACTTCATGCTGTTCAATTTAATGATGCCTGGGGCCATTCCCTATACAATTGCAAATATTAGATAGCACATATTCTTGGCGTTCGCTGCATTCCATTATATTATCGTATACTGGCTATTTAGAAAGAGATAAGTCTGGTATACCCGGCAAAGGGCTAATAGCACAGACCTCATGGGGACCTCGGGGACTGCATGCATGTGCTGGGGTAAATAGCAATATGAACGCGTGGAGTAGGGGTATTTATTTTCTGGATAAATTCAAATAGTATGTAACATTATGGTCTAAATAAAACCAGGGGTTGAGCCTCCAGGGCTGCATCGACAAGTGACTAAGACAAGTTAGAGACGGAGAAATAGCGGGAAAACAAAGGTCAGACCATTGGACTTTCATTTTCTGATTTCGTTACTCTTTGTATTCTTTGTGCTCGTTGTGTCGATATATTCTTTGTGTCAAGTCCTGAAACACGCCTTTGGATCTTTCTTCTATGAATAGAACTATCTTTCTCTTTGTTATGTCGTCTCAAATCAAAGACACGAAACAAAAGAACAAGACCAAAAAAACTAGCTCGTATCCCCAGAACGCCACCTCCGTCTCCGCACGGGGGCAAAACTCTCTCTCCAGGATTTTCCCGGGGTTTCCCCAGAGGACGCGGATAGGTTAGGAATGGTTTGATCGAGAAAGAAAACACCCCGTGTCCGAATATGTAAAGACGCTGCGCATTGCGGATTTGATCTCGAGTTGTTCACTTTCTCTTCCCCCCGGTCTCCGACCCCTGGCGAGCCACCGAACTTAGACCATCTGGTGGCGTCGCAAATTACTTTTTGCGGGTTGAATTAGCCAAATCAGACAAGGAATACGTAAATACGCTAATTGCTTATGAAATTAAATAAACGAGCAATTTCCTTCCGTCACTTCGAACCCTAGTAATGTTGCCCGTCTGTGGGAGATAGAGACGGCTCTTTCTGTGACCTCGCTTTGAAGATTGCCGCTTCATTTCTTCCCTCTATCTCTATGACAGAACACTTCTCTTTCGCCACCTCCACCTCTTCTACCGAATTCGCCTAAACCTTGTTTACTCACGACAACTCCCCAGCAACCGCCCGCGATTGACATGAACACAACCCACGATGGCTACCGATCACATTTCGAAACCCACCGAGGCCGATGCCCTGATCCTCGAAGCTTGGGGTCAGGGTCTGATGGTCGGAAGTCTACTCATTATGGCTTTTATCACTCTCGCCAATATGAAGTCACATATCCTCTTGCACAAGCTGATCTTCGCTGAGGTAAGGTCGAAGGCAACCGGGTCAACGGGACTTGGACTAATCTGTGGACTATAGCTCATCCTGGCTATTCCCCATGGTACTTTCATCTTCCCCCACGAGCCCGTCTACGGCTGGTATCTATCCGTGACCGCGATCGGTCTCAACATCTCCTGGGCCCTGCATAATGTCATCGCCTGGATGAAGAACCGCCCATTCCTATCGCGAAAGGTCTCCATAATCTACATTACCACTGTTGTTCTCTGCTGGCCCTATTGGGGACTGGAGATCTATGCGAACTTCACATACTTCAACAATATCAATAAGATCTTCCTAACGACTAGGCCAATGGAGCCATTATTTCGGTTCGTCATTCCCTCTCCAAAGATCGAGTACTACTCCTTCAATTTGAATCCATTCGACCTAACATCCTTTATACAGCGACCCATGGTGGATCTTCACAACGGCCAGCTTGTTCTGGACAATCAAACGCGAATACAACTTCGGATTATGGGAGCTAGTAGTAGTGAGCCCACGCTTCGGGATCATGCTAGCGGCAATGTGTCTATCAATTATTTTCATGATCGTCGATACCTGCAGCGTGCTGAATGCGTTTCCCAGCATTCTCCCAACAGGTGTCGAGCCGTTCTGGAAAGTAAGCTTCCCGTCCCCATCCCGGCATCGCCATCTGATTTCCTTTTCTCCTTTTTCCTTTTGCTTTTTTTTTAAAAAAACTAACCATCCCAGCTATCCTTCATCTTCAAATGCCTCTGCGACACAGTCATCCTCGACGACTTCAAAACAGCCCTTGATCACCTACGCGTGCACTGGATGCGCAAGAAAAACGGCGAGCTGTTCGTCACCCCGCTGACCACCCCGAACTCCAGCCCGCGCGCATACAGGACACGCAGGGATATTGAGGCGGGTGATTCACCAACCACACCTACGAAAGGGTCTTACGCCCACGCGGTGCATATGGATGATGTTGAAAATGTTTAATGAAATACCCGATTTCCCTTTGAGCGCGACTAGCTGGAAACTGTTTTCCTTCAGGGTGTTCGGCTGTGCGTCGGGGATGGTGTTCGGGGCTTTGAGTCTGGTTTCTTGACCTCGGCGTTTCTGATGAGGTTTATGGCGTTTCCGGACGGACTGAAATTTGCGATTGTACATACCCCGATTTGCTTGAAGATACCTAGGTAGCGATTTGAAGTGTAACATATCAAGAAATGAAAAAAGAAGGGAAAGCCTAATGGAGCATACAGATCCTGTTCTTTTCTATTGTAAATATGCTGTTATAGGTGAGATCTGCAATGCATAGGACGGAGAATTGATTCGGAGAATTAGCATTTCTTCATGCAGTGTCACATCTATCAGACTACCAATAGTAAACGGTACTTGGCTTTTGGAGTACTCTATTTACCCGAGTCTGTCTCGTTGGTATCAACATCTCTACAGAGGTTGGATGTACATAGGCTGTCTAGCTCCCCTCATGACCAACTCACCTCATTGACCAGTTATATCAGGTATTCATCCTGGGGTTGGAGAACAAACTGATAATGCAGAACGACCCTCCCCGCTCAAGGATAGTACATGCACCAACTCGATGTACACTCGGAGAATTAAGATAATTCATTGATGGCACGACATCCCACGATCCATCCTTGGTATTACAAGTCAGACTCGGGTCGTGAATATAAATATAGCCATTTCACCGCATAATAGCCAGAATCAGATCTCTTCTAAACACAATATTCCATCCAATATCTCCTCAGCGAGTTAATATCCAAATAATAATGAACTCCCTCAACATTCCACAGACCCAAACAGTTGCTCTCGTCCATTCCCTGGGCGGCCAAGTCGAGTTCAAAACAGACTACCCCGTGCCAATCCCGGGACGCAACGAAGTCCTGGCCAGAGTGCTCTACACCGGCGTCTGCCAGAGCGGTATGTACACTTTCACATAGTCCGACTGGCGCTCTCACCAGGACCCTATCTCTCTAAAACGGCCCAGTCTAATACACAGTAGACCTACACACCAAATCCGGCACCGCAGCCGGACCAGACGGCAACCCGATATCAAAGATCAAACTGCCACACGTGGGCGGCCACGAAGGCATCGGCCGAATCCTCGCGCTTGGGCCGGATATCGCGCACGCCGCTGGTCTGAAAGTGGGCGGGCTGGTCGGGATCCGGTTCGCGAGCCGCATCTGTCGACGGTGCGAGTTCTGTCTTGCGGGTACAGAGCAGTACTGCGTTGCGAGCACGAATCATCTTCACCATGAGGATGGCTCTTTTCAGCAGTATATCGCGCTCGATGCGGATTACTTAACGATTTTGCCTGATGATGTCGATCCGAAAGTTATGGGGCCGGTGCTTTGTGCGGGTTTGACGGCGTATAAGGTAGGTTGGCAATATGCGCTGTCCATGGGTGTGGTTTTCGGTTAATTAATGGTCGATTAGGCCGTCTTGAATGCGAATGTGCGTCCTGGGAATTGGTTGGTGGTTGTTGGTGCCGGAGGTGGCCTTGGACACTTGGCTGGTAGGCTCTCCTTTTTATGGGGAATATGGGAGATGAGCTGTAGTCCGCTGACATAGTCCAGTTCAATATGCAAGAGCTCAAGGGGCTCTGGTGATTGGCGTCGACACTGGTCCTGGTAAGGGAGACTTTGTCAAAGGTCTCGGCGCGCAAGAATTCATCGACTTTTCCACCGAGGACCCCGTAAATAGGGTTCAAGAGATCACTGGCTTGGGTGCACATGCTGCTGTAGTGACAGCAGGTAATGCAAAGGCCTTTGCGCATGCCTGTGATATGCTGCGGGTTGGTGGTACTTTGAGTTGTGTTGGTATTCCTCCGGGAAGACCCAACTTGGAGACTCCTATCTGCACGATTGTGATCAAGGGCCTTAGGATCACGGGTAATCTGGTGGGCTCGCTGAAGGAATGCATGGAGGCTGTTGATATGGTACGACGTGGTATTGTTAAGCCTGTGGTCGAGGTCCGGCCGTTCAAGGATTTGCCTCGGGTATATGAGGAGTTGGAGAAGGGTGATATTTCGGGGCGCATCGTCCTTCAGATCGCAGAATGATCGTGTGAAACTTCTATCGAGATTGATATCAGATTATCTGAAGATCCGGTTGTTGTAGCCAATCCAAGAAATCTGGTGTCAATTCATTCTGTTCATCGTGCTCGCTCTTTGGTACGTATCCTGAAATCTGAGCCTGAATATCACGTCCATTTCCGCCCGAGTGGAGGCCCGAGTCTTCCTCCCCTATTGTCAGCAGGCGAGCTGGAGCTGCGACTAGGGCTTCGGTAGTTTTAGAACGAAGGATTGATTTCAACATGGTATCCTGGTCGAGAAAAGGAGCAATCTTCTGGTATAATGCATGCAGAAAGTCCTGTGGTCCTAGTTCGAGCCGAGAACTTATTTTGTGTGAGGACAAAAGAACCGTGTCTGCCAGCGAGTTGGCGACTTCGAAGCATTCCAGTAATTGCAAAAGGAGGTTAGCCATAGCCTGTATTTCCCTTCTACCAAAGCTACTAGCCTGGTCTCGTCCCAATGGGAGCAAGTCTGTCTCGCTGAAGCCACGCAAGGCCTGCAGCAAGGCACGGCCAACTTGCGCTGGAAACCCGAATGCCAAGACGGGTGTACACGCTGAAGACGACAGCAAGCCCATACTGAGTGCCTCCTGCCAGAGAATTGTCCTCATCCACTCCCGTGTTATATGGTAGTCTGCCGTTCGGGTCGAAACATGATTGGCCATACTGAAGCATAGTGAGGCAACTTTCATCTCGGTATCGGTCAGATGTGCAGCCATGGTGATCCCAGGACGCGAGTTGCGCTGTACCGAGATATGATCAAATACAATGAAGAGCTTGACGAGCTCTAGCAACCCTTGGGCATGAACATCAGCATTCATATTTGTCTCCAAGTTTATTAATCCAGGGGGGTCAATATATGAAGGAGAGAGACCCAGGTGCAACGAATCACCTCTGTAGATAGTTAGCAAGGTACTTCGCGAAACCAGAGGTTAGCCTACCTTTCTGATACCCAAAGCAACGGAAATACGAGGGCCTTGTTTGCAATCAACACATCTTCCTCGTGTGAGAACTCTTCATTTAATCGCAGAATACGAGCTCCGGTCATGGCCTCTTGGATGAACATCATTGCCAAATTTCGTTGGTTGACCTTGGCGTGGTACACATGCAAAAAGAAAGATATTAGAACGCTTCTGAATCTAGATTTGCCCCATGACTATCGCAACTTGCACGCATTCTTAGGCAAGTCTGAGCCATTTTGGCGCTATCCACTGTCCAAGATCCATCTACCAATGGGTCAAGATGCAACTGAGCCATCGTCGCCGCACAGAGGGCCATGATAAGAACAGGAAGAGTTCCCAGCATTGGAGCCAACTCTTTCCGGATGTATATCCTCGAGTCTGGCCAGAAGAGCTTCTGCGTTGGTTACAGGCCAGACGCTATATGAATGTTGCTCATAGAGACGGATGACCGACGCAAGCATTGTCTTTGGAATGAATTGGGGGCTGCAGGTCGGAGTGGATTGAGAAACGGTTTCATCGCTAGTGCTCATCATGTATGCATGTTCTTGGTCATTTTGCACGTTCTCTGTATATGGGATCTCTGGAAGGTCGGTCTCTCGGTGGCTTGCTACTCGCCGGGATTTCGGGCCCCTCCTGTGCGCAGGCCTTAGGTACGTGCAGCGCACCCGTTTTATTGCACCGCGACAGGTATCGCAGGGCAAAGAACCGCTGCATTTCACTTTGCGGGAGATACAGGCGTCGCAGGCTCGTTTGGGTGACATGGGGGCCTAAGTTATTGGAAGTGTCATGTAGAAAGATGTACATCGGAATGCAGAGACATTGTGCGTTAAAGAGGGGTATTTTCGGCAGGCTTGCCGATACATATTGGAACCTTTCCGTGAGGATCAAGCTTGATAGAATCCATATATAGACATCTGGATGTTGTGGGATCAAATCTTGAGATACGATGCGATGGAGTATAGCCAAGGAATAAAAGTCTAGATTTCGGCGACGTCACCGATGCGCGGGAAGGAAGGTCCACCCCTGCCATCACCCCACTGCGTAGGAATACCGTTTAATCCCAAAAGTTGCCCTCAACTTTTGTTCACCATTTGCATATGTACCTACATACCTAAGTGCCAATTAAACCTCAAACCACCTCAATCATGGCTCTTTCCGCACCCAGCACGGACGTGAGTCCCCGCCATGCTCCTAACAAGCCGAAGCCTGAAAGCTAATCAAGAAACAGCCGCAAGTCCTAATCGCGCAAGAAACAAGCGCGGACCAAATTTTTCACACGTTCACAGCAGAAACAGCTTGGCTACTAGGAAATGCACTGAGGGACCGAATCCTCCGCCTCCCGAACGGACAGCGCAAACCGGCCCTTATCTCCATTGCCCTTAGCGGCGGCGTCCCGCTCCACGTGGTGTTTCAGTCTGTGACGGAGAGCGGCACGATCCCAGACAACGAGAACTGGGTGCGACGGAAGCGAAACACCGTGCTCCGCTGGGGTATCTCGAGCTGGGCTATGCGACAGAAGACCATTAGTGGGCTCGCGGCTGGTGCCTCGGCGGACCAGATTGAGGCTGCTTTTGTTAAGAAGTATGCTATTCCGAGTGCCAATGGGGGTGCTGTTGCGGATGAGTATGCTATCCATGGCGGTGGCTACCCGATTCGCGTGCATGGTGTTGATGGGGTTATTGGTGTTGTTGTTGTTAGTGGATTGAAGCAGGAGGATGATCATCAGGTTGTTGCGGAAACTATTCGGGCATTTGTGGGGGGTCAACCAATATAGATGTTGTATTTAGTAACACAATAAGAACATTTAAATGAGAAGGAAACCCTTCCGAGGTTCACTTGATTAGTCTCCTAGAACAAAGTGGCCCGTGGACACAATGTACCTTTTGTATACATAGGAATCCCATGCTCTGAGTGGATTACATAGGTAGTACCCTTGGAAGGGACGTCAATACAGCGTGCAGTATGTACATGTACTTTGATCCAAAAGATGGACATGTTACTGCGGCACTATATTTAATAAAAGAATGCAAGGTATCATTGTATTGTATTCTTAGCCAGCCTTTAACAACCAGGCCTAAAAGTTGGAGGGGACACAAACAGTGCCCCGTGTAAATTCGAACACAAAAGGGGACTCAAGCAAGAGAGAAAAAAAAAAGTGGAACTCCATGAATAATGCCTCAAAGATAATTTTACAGTTCGTCGTGGTCAAGGGGCTCGTCATCCTCATCAGGAGGAGAGGCAGAGCCGTACAGCTTGCTGGTAATAGGGTAAGCCACACCAGAAAGCTGCTCCTTCTGCTCCTCGAAGTCCTCCATGGTAGCGGTGGCGGCGTTGTCCTCGAGCCAGTCGTTGACCTCCTTGACGGCGTCGAGGATGGCCTGCTTGTCATCCTCGTCGATCTGGCCACCCAGACCGTTCTCATCGTTGACCTGGTTCTTCAGGCTGAAGGCGTAGTTCTCAAGGCCGTTACGGGCCTCGATCTTGCCCTTGATGGCCTTGTCCTCCTCGGCATATTGCTCGGCCTCTTGGACCATGCGGTCGATCTCCTCCTGGGAGAGACGACCCTTGTCGTTGGTGATGGTGATAGACTCGGACGAGCCGGTGCCCTTGTCGGAGGCGCTGACCTTGAGAATTCCGTTGGCGTCAAGGTCGAAGGCGACCTCGATCTGGGGAACGCCGCGGGGAGCGGGAGGGATGTTGGTCAGCTCGAACTTGCCGAGCATGTTGTTGTCCTTGGTCATCGAGCGCTCACCCTCAAACACCTGGATCAAGACGGTGGGCTGGTTGTCGGCGGCAGTCGAGAAAATCTGCGACTTGCGGGTAGGGATGACAGTGTTGCGGGGAATGAGCTTGGTCATAACACCGCCAGTGGTCTCGATACCGAGAGTGAGGGGGTTAACATCCATGAGAACGACGTCGACCATGGAGTCATCACCGGAGAGAATACCACCCTGGACGGCGGCACCGAAGGCAACGGCCTCATCGGGGTTGATGCCCTTGCTGGCCTTCTTGCCAGCGAAGAACTCCTCAAGAAGAGCCTGGACCTTAGGGATACGGGTAGAACCACCAACAAGAACGATGTCATCGACCTCGGACTTCTTGACCTTAGCGTCCTTCAGAACCTGCTCAACAGGCTTGAGGGTCTTCTTGAACAGATCAACGTTAAGCTCCTCGAACTTAGCGCGGGTCAGAGTCTCGGAGAAGTCCTCGCCGTTGTGGAAGGCCTCGATTTCAATGCGGGTGGACATCTGGGAAGACAGAGTACGCTTGGCCTTCTCAACCTCGCGCTTCAGCTTACCCATAGCCTTGAGATCAGTCTTGACATCGGTGTTGTGCTTCTTGTTGTACTGCTTCACGAAGTACTCCATAACACGGTGGTCGAAATCCTCACCACCAAGGTGAGTGTCACCAGCGGTAGCCAGAACCTCGAAGACACCGTTGTCAATAGACAGGAGAGACACATCGAAGGTACCACCACCAAGATCGTAAACAATAACCTGGCGCTCGTCACCAGTCTTGTCAAGACCATAGGCGATAGCGGCGGCGGTGGGCTCGTTGACGACACGGAGGACGTTGAGACCGGCGATGGTACCGGCATCCTTGGTAGCCTGACGCTGGGCGTCACTGAAGTAGGCGGGAACGGTAACAACGGCGTGGGTGACAGACTTGCCCAAGAAGCTCTCGGCAATCTCCTTCATCTTACCGAGGATCATGGCGGAAATCTCCTCGGGAGTGAAGGTCTTGGGGGACTGGTTGACGTCGACCTTGACTTGGGGCTTGCCATCCTTCTTGACGACCTTGAAGGGGTAGTTCTTGGCGTCCTTCTGGATGTCCTTGTCATCAAACTTGCGACCAATCATACGCCTGCGACGTGTTAGTGCTGAGTCCATGCTGCAATGGGTGTAGTGGAAGCTTACTTGATGTCGAACACGGTGCGCTCAGGGTTGGCGGCATATTGGTTCTTGGCGGCGTCACCAACGAGGCGCTCCTCATCAGTGAAAGCAACGTAGGACGGGGTAATACGGTTTCCTTGGTCGTTGACAAGAATCTCGACCTTGCCGTTCTGCATCACACCAACACAACTACGTTGAAAGTTAGCAAGCTGTCTCATTCAACATAAATGATTTCAAGACTGAGGCAACGTACGAGTAAGTGGTTCCCAAATCAATACCAATAACATTGCCGTAGGTCTCAGGGGAGGCCTCCTCCTGGGCGTGGGCGGTGTTTCCAAAGAAGGCCAGAGGCGCGACAAGGACGAAGAGGAGGTAGAAGATGGTTGTCCAGGCGAAGGGCTTGGACGCGCCATCGCGTGCAGATAGGCGAGACATTGTGAGAGTTGTATGTATAGATAGGTGGATCGAAGTCCTTTTTCAACACGAAGACGAAGAAGCTGTCGTTATGAAGCTTCGCGCGCGCCGCTCCAAACAGCTGCGCAGACGAGTAAACACAGGGCGTGTTTGACTCTATGAACCCTTATGTTAGTCGACGATATGTGGGAAAGGGACCCAGGGCGAAGTGAAGGAATGAGAGAATGGACAGGAGAAGAATCGAAGAAAGAGGACTTCTTGTACGCGGATACGGCCCAGCGGCCATGCTGGCCTTTTCCCAGTTCAGGTCACTTTTCGTGCGCTGATTGGCTGGCTTTTGTTCGGCAGCGGCTGACTCAGAAACCACCCTGCAGCCACACCGCCTTCTTCAACAAGCATTATTCTCCCAAAGTAGTCTAGCGGCAGGGGTCTGTCCATGGACTACTCAGGGTTTCCACCAATCAACGACTGCCAAATGATCGAACTTGCTAGAAGGGGCCAAAGGTTTGCCCCTTCAGGGAATTCGCGCGATCTAGGAACTGTTACTGAAGTTTACCCGGTGGACTCATGTCCTTGCCACTGACCACGTGTTGCTACATGGTTCTATGGTAAATTGCAACAGCCTAATTTGATGTCGACTGATCATGACAAGTGGCATCTAGATCAAGCATGCTGGCGAGGTATACTGCGTACTAGTATATGCCTAGATTTGGGCCGGGGATCTCCCGAGTAGGGAGTAGGGGGGTGTCACAGAGCACCAGCCATGTCCTGGAGATATACCCTATATAGTATACAGCTTATGAGTCTAACTCTAATGACACTACTCGTGCAACACAATCCAATAATTCGTTCAATAATTGTTCAATAGTTGGGCTTGAGATTCTTTCCCAGATCATATCTGAAATCAGATCCAGGAGACAATCCCTGAGTGGTCAGCTCTTGAGTAATATGTGATATATATATTTTCATTGTTCAGTGACCCAAAACTCTTAATGTACTTCAACAATAACGTGCTACCAAGGAAAGTAATTGTGGCATATCACCACTGAGATGAATTGATTAGGAAAGCTCATTCTAATAAACCAGCAGCCACTGTTGAGCCTCCCGCGCGCAGGACAATCCTGGTCGGTGCCTCCAGAGGAACAGCTTGCTCCATCTCAACCACAACACGCACAACGACACCCGGACCCACAATTTTAGGGCGTTTCTTGATAGCCACTCCTGACGCTTTGTCCAGAGAGGCTACCAGCTTGCTGATACGACCAGGTACATGTAGACGGCCACGGTGCACATCCACTTGCATCGGCATCATGTGTTCGAAGGCCAGAACCTTGGCGGTGAAAGAAGTAATCGTAGGAATGGGGGAGGAAGGACGGCAGACGACGTCGCCGGAACGGAGGTGAATAGGGTCGATATTGGCGATGTTCAAAACGACGTTTTGACCTGCCACCGCCCAGTCACTTGGTTCACCGTCCACCTCCAAACTGCGCACTGTCGCTGTTTCACCACTGGGCATGACCAGGATATGGTCGCCCATCTGCAAGCTGCCTGCGTCGATACGGCCAGAGATGGAAAGCGGACTTTGCACGCCACCTCGGAAGACATCACCAATCGTCATGCGCAAAGGCTTTTCGAGGGCATGCGTGTATGGCTCTGACGTTTCCAGCTCTTCAATCAATGTACGACCTGTATACCAGGACGCATGAGGGTCGCTAGTCCGTCGAGCAATGTTGTCTCCCAGAACTCCTGAGCACGGCACAAACGAAATGTTGCTGTCCTGGAAGCCCGCAGTCGTCAAGAACGCGGAAATCTGCTGTTCAATCTCCTCGAATCGTTCATGATCCCATTGCACGGTATCCATCTTGTTCACAGCCACCACAATCTTTTGAACGCCCATGCTGCGCACCAGCAGAGCATGCTCCTTAGTTTGACCCTTCAAACCTGACTCGAAACTGCCCACACTAGAATCGATGACCAGAACAGCAAAGTCTGCCTGACTGGCACCAGCGATCATGTTCGGGACGAAGTCACGGTGACCTGGTGCATCAACGATGGTAAAGGCTGTCTTGTCTGTCTCAAATGTATTGGTGGCGATATCTATCGTCACGCCTCGTGCTCTCTCCTCCGACCCTTGGTCCAGGACCCAGGCTAGCGCGAATGAGCCCTTGCCAATCTTCTCGGCCTCTCGCCGATACCTATCTAGAGTCCGTTGGTCGATAGCACCTTGATCTGCTAACAACCGTCCCATGAGAGTGCTCTTTCCTGCATCAACATGACCTATATTGGATATGAGTTAGCCTAGGTCCGCACCTCTTCGCCAGTGGAGATCGACTTACCAATGACCACAAAGTTTGCGGACCGCTTACGGGTGGACTTCTTGTACTCTGATATTACATCAAGGTTCTTGCTTTTGACGGTCACTTTGTCTTCCACTGAGAGTTCCTTCATGCCACCTGCCAGATCAGACTGGCCTTTCTTCACCACTGCCGATTTCGATGCCGCTGATTTCGATTTCATACCTACATATTATTAGGCAAGCGCCTCTAAACCTTCCTGCGGATCGCCAAACCTTTCGCTGTGCTCTGTGCATTGAGAACGACATCGTCGGGGCTGGGCGCTGCAAAGTCAAAAGGTTCAGCATGATCCTGTCCATAGAGCCTCAACAGGTCTGAGCTGGTGGAGTGTAAGTGGCTGGGCTCGGCTGCTGTCGGGCCAGTTGCTGCACCGACGATAGTGCTGGCAAATGTCGAGGGCGAGGCTCGAATAGTAGGCACTGTTAGCTGGGGTTCTGGTTCTTCTTTCGCTTCAAGCACCACCCTTTCCATTGATTCAGAAACCTCAGACACCGATGGCTTTTTGGTTTCAGATTCGGGCCGTTTCGGCATCGGATGCGAAGAGGAGCTTGGCGTTGCCAAACGACGGAGAGACCCAGGACCCTCTGAAGCTTTTGGTGCGGACCTCCCGCTAGCTGCAAGTCTGTCACGAAGGGAGCGCGACGTACCCGGATGATCGAGCGACGTCTTTGGTTGTTCGAGTTTGGTAGTCGATGGAGTCGAAGTCTCCGGCAAAGATGGTGCCTTTTCGCCCTCTTTCTTCTTCCGGGCTGCAGCTAGGGCGGCCAGTTTCGAAAGTTTTCCACCATTCTCCGGTGCGCCGCCCAGGAGCCCCAACCGTGGATACAGAGGTTCAATCAGAATATCCGTCTTCCGATGAGAGGGAACACTGAGCCAGGGACAATCGCGAAAGAAATCGGCAGCCGAGAAGTGCGCGGTAGAGAGAGGAGCAGGGTATGCTGGCACTGGAAGACCTGTTAGAACATTGTTCAAACTTCTATGGCATCAGTCTCGACTCTCTAAAGATCACATGGGACGTATTTTGCACCGGATACACACATTTTCATTTGCAAGGAACAGTAGCACTCATGATCGTGTCGCGCCGAATATGTTGTGCCCAGAGCCCGAGCCCAGCGACGACACTTTCGGATAACAATTATCCCATAAACATAGCTTACCTGGTTGAATCTTCGATTTCCGCAGCTTAGTAGCCTCCTTCTCTCTCTTTCCTGCATGCAGAACTTCGGTTAGCTGAATCACAACAAACAATTGAACGCGGAAACCCGCGATAGGTAATACGATGCAATTGGCACATGTGCGCAAATTGAACGTACCTCTCAAATAGTTAACCGACTTCTCGATATCATTGTAGTAGTGCCATAATGCGTCTTGGACTTCTTCTTTCGTGGCGGTCACTGACGGTTGCCCGGCACCGAGCTGCTGCAAAACAGCGGTAGTACACTGTTGCAAGAACTCCTGTTCCTCGGGGTCAGCGAGTTCCTCCTCGTCGTCATAAAAATCGTCGTCGTCGTAGTCGACATCCTTAATACGGTGTCGCGACATTACGGCGTGGGGAGGTGGGGTAATGAACGAGGGGTTCGTCAGTGACGGAGCAAGAACCGTACCCTAGGTAAGAACCGTAATATATGTTGGACATCGGAGCAATTGGGCCGACCGCCTCTTACACCGCCCTCCCATACATGGATGTACATCTCTTTAATTAGCTCTGCGAAGCTGTTTCCAATCCGAACATAACATATGTACATAGATTTGATGTAGATCGCGGTATTGATGTTAAACTCTCCAACTCAAAGCTTGGTCATGCAAAGCCAATTTCGGGATTGCCGAGGTGATACCCTAGTAACTCAGAGTTATCAAGTATCTATATCTATTCTATCCAAAAGGTGAGTTTATTCACTTTTACCGTTTTGAGTATGTAGTACGTAATAGGCTTTTGCAACACGCGTGATCCATGTCGAAAGAGCCAAGTGGAAAAGAAACTAAAGGGAAGAATATTCGTCTATCGAAGTGGACTACCTCCAAAGAAATCACCGGCACCAGGTCCAGAAAAGCTTCCGTTACTCGGGGTCAAAGCAATCGATCGCCTGAAAGCCTGACGAGGGGTGGTAGGGGCACTGGGGGATCCAACGATGGGAGCAGCCGATGTTGGGGCTGGCACCACGGACCGCGTGTCCGGGGTGCTAGGAGTGTTGCGACCGCTGTCATTCTGCATGGTGACAGCGGTGCCAGGTCGGGAGAGAACGGTCATGGTGCCTCCGTTTTTAGGAGGGGGGCGGAATCCTAGTTTCGAGCCTTCGCGGAAGATCTCTTCAAGCATTTGCGCCACAATACCTGCATCTTCGTATTCCTGGAATTTTTTCCAGAGACGCAAAGCCATGCGAGCATCCTCGATTGAATCATGACCTTGTACGGTTTCGGGGGCGGGTTCCTCTTGGATATGTTCCTTGAAGACAGCCCAGGCCAGATACCTGAGACTGAGACGCCGGTTCTTCCCGGGGTGGAAGAAGAGATACTGTGTGTCCACGGTTTGTGCTTTGGGCACTTGAATGTTGATTTTGCGGAAGTCAGAGGCTAGTCCGTGACCAACAAATACACAGCCGAGGTTTAGAAGCAGCCAAAGCTTCTTGTAGGCAACCTTGAGTGGGACGAGGTTGTGTTCACTGGTTCGTGGATCCAGGTCACCAGGCTTGATACCGGAATATTGGGTCACATAGTCCACAATTGGCTCGCGGATGGTGATATAGTCATCAATAAAGGGGACTCCGTCTTGAACACCCACACCGCGCAAGACGGAAACACGGGCCAGCCCGCTCTTGTTGGGCCGCACCATTTCCTGTGATCCATCTGCCTTGACGTCAATCTCGGCTTTTTCTAGATCAACAAACTCGGTATCTAATGCGACAGGTGTACCGGGCTGTGGCATTTCCTCCTCGGCGAGAGTGTGACATGACTCAACCTGACGGCCGCCACTACAAGAAGTTGGCTGTTAGCATCTATATTCAGACTTCAAACGTAATCGCGTTCAAAAACTTACTTCAAAGACCATTCCCGGAATAGCAAAGTTTTGTCGAGGAGGTTCTTCCAAGAGTCATCGACGACATGGCGTGGATCTCTCACTTGGTAAGCTAGGACGCAAGGTTGTTTCCAAGGCTGCGTAAATCGGAGCGCTTCATCTCCGTCGACTTCCGTGACCAAGAAGTCGTTGAACAAGTGCCATTTGCCTTGTTCTTGGGACTCAGCATCTGAAATGGAGACATTGACGAAAGACACCAAATGGGGCTTCTGATGTTCTGGGATGTCAATCTCCGCAACCAGGCCAACCAGATCATATACCATGAGCCCGGGTGTCTGATTTTGGATTCGGAGGCGAAGATCATCACCCTCAAAGCACATCACCTGTCCATTGGCATCAACGAGAACTCCAACAGCGTCGGGCAACCACCCTGGGACTGCCCAAAGCCGACGGCAGAGAGGGTTGGTCAGGGCGGCATTGAGTATAAGGACCAAAGGCATGCGGTGAATTGTCTTGCGAATGGTCACTTGCTGGTAGCGACGACAATAATTGCACCATCCTCGGTTTTGTGTCTCTCGCTCGATACTTGCACGTAGGATATTGGAAAAGCGGAATAGCGGATTCCGTCGTGCGTATTTAATGTCAATATTCGGGTAAATCAGTTCGTTTGCGAGTGAATTGCCAGGGCGCACAATTTCGTTCTGGCAGAACATGCAACGAATAGATTCGGACGCAATAGTGGCTAAGCGCTGATCGAGGTCTTCAGAACTAGGCTGAATCATCCGGAAGTCTTGAGCTATTTGAGTCAGGAAGAAACGATTGACTGCTTGGATCGCAGTCGACAGTGATTTGTTGGTAAGATTCTCTTCCAGGAGACCCATATTTGAGGCTTCTCGGAAGCTGCTGAATGTCTTGAGAAGGTTGGTGGCCTGACAATTTTGCCCGCTTGCCTTTTCAAGCATGTCGAACAAATAGCCCAGTTCACACAAGAGACAGTGTTCAAATATGCACGATCCGGCTGCATGATTCAGGGCGAGATTTCGGAAAAGTGGGATGAATTTGAAAAGTTGGAGAAGGGAATTGGTAAAAGAGTTTGAGATGTGAGTCTCCAGTCCAGAGAATGAGGTCTTGTTGTAGAATCTGTACAGGACGTGAGCGAAGGGCCGCGAATGAATTGCAAGAGAGGGACGTACCTGAAATCGAAATCATCCACACCGAATCGGCTGTATTTGATCTCTACGTTGCTGTATTTGAGTAATGGATCGTCATCGCTTTCTCCATTGATCTTCGCCCCTGCCAATGCTTCTGCGGCATCGCCAACCAAGCCGTCTGACTTGCTGTAGTCCCGAGCCTTTTCACTCAAAAACTTTGGTGCAATAAGAGCCGGCTCTGCCGCGGTCAGTGCGCGAGTATTTTCTATTTGGTATCGACGAGTCTTTCTCGGGTTTGGAGCATGGTGTCCCATTTCTGCGGGGCGTAAATATGGCAACATGGACTGATCCAACGGAGCCGGCGGACTGCCAACCTCGAAAACCAAATGGCTTGGCCATGCCGAAAAGAGACGCTCATGGTAATAAGGCATACCAACCATATTCAACGGAGCTTCAGGAGACCAATCTACCTGAGGAGGTCGCGTAGGAACATCGGCAAATTCTGTCTCCTTGCTCAATTCATTAAAATGAACCTTCGTTGGTGAGCCCCATAGGTGAATGGAGCATTCCGCATCGTTAATGGCCAATGCTTCTCCTGACGGTGACAGGTCAATGCCAAGCACAAGTGACACATTGGCTTGTCTCAAGTTGACCGAATTGGGGTTCATGAGATCTATCACTTGGAGTTGACCTGTTTGTGAAGCCACGAAACTGGTGGTGTGAAGTTTGGGATGCATGCGCACATATGCTGCTCCAGCATGGAACGGAATCGGAGGCAACGGTGTCAAGGTCTTCAAGTCATAGACGTTGGCTAGAGGGTCCACGATTGGCGATCCGAGGTGGCGGACTGAGAAGCCGCAGGTGACCAGCAAGTCATTTCGCGCATCCATGTCATTGACACCTGTCCCGTGGGCTTTCCATGACTTGACCACACTGAAATCTGAGAGACTGAGGGCGTTGACTGATCCAGTATCTGTTGCAGCACAGAGATATCGACTCTTTTTCATCATCGTGTAGCCGTGCTCGGTGGGCAGCTTATCGACGATTGTGCCTTTGTCAATGTCTACCGTGAACATCACGCGCTGAGAACCGGCGACAAGAACTCGATTGGTTTGGGCGGTGAAACTCATGCATCGGAGGTCGACCATTTCATCATGAGTAAGGTGCCACTGTGTCAAACCCCGTCGGGTAATCATGTGCACACTCTTTGATGATAGCGAAATCACACCTCTTTCGTGGAAGATTATTTGCCGCACTGAACCCTCGGCAACTGGATGGGCTCGAACAGAGGTATAACGCTGCAGCTCCGGCCCGTAAAAGGAAGACACCCTGCCCTGGGGAATCGAACACACTCATCAGCGTCCCGCCTCGGAAATCGCCCAGCCGACATGAGCACTCACATATTCATTGCCTGTCCATAATAGTTCCATCATATCGTCAAATGCCGTCGCCGTTGCCACAGTGGGCATAGCATGCGGGCTCGGCGGCGGCATTGGGATACGCGACAGCTCATCCCAATCGGCCTCCATGCTTGCGGTGGCTTCTCGGGTCCAACTCCAATACCGTGATTATCTTGTGCGTTCTCTTGTCTTCGATGCGGCGACCTGATGGGGCCTGGTGTAAACTGCTGTCTTCACCCACGTGGGAATACAGCGAGTGTGGGCATCGTTCGGCGCGAGGGACGCGATTGCGGGGAAGCTATCAGACGATTTGGCGGTGGGATTGTGAGACCGGGAGAGGGTTGGATTCAAAAGGGAGCCAAACTTGACAGTTGAAGCTCCGCTCAAAATGCTTGACGCGACGAAACACGGAACGGTCGGACTCCAACTACTATGCATGTTGCCGGCGAGGAACAGGGACGGTGAGATGCTGACATATCACGTGATGGCAGACAAGATCGGCGGCACCAATACCACCTAGCACTTGAAGGTGAAGATCACCTACGGAGCAATGATTACTTGTGGGGAAATTGAGGCAATAAGTTCGTCCTCATTGGAAGAGAAAGTCGGCTATATGCATAGAGTCCTGGAGATGCCTAGGTGCAAAACATGTGAAATGGGGCAAGATCGCTAATGAAGAATCACATTGAATATTATAATGTAAAGAGCTCTTCTTTCCCTGGATGAGGAATCGAGAAGGTGAACAACATTTGAACCTAGTTGGCGTAAATGTGGATGTGTGTTTGAAACCTGATCTGTGCCTTCCATAGTAGACAAGCGAACCATACAAGCCATTGGGGGACATTCATGAAGATTCAAAGCTTTGGACTGTGGTAAGAGACAGCGGCAAGTTCTTTGAGGTGTACAAGGTTATTTCGTTAACCACAATATGCTTGCGTCGCACAAGAGACTATGGACCGTTAAATACTTTCTCGATCTCCAACCAGTCGATATAGTCTACCCCAGTCAGTGGTAATGTTGGATTGTGGAAACTGGAATAAATCCCCTCTGCTTCCCCGGACAGATCTAGATTCCAGTCTCCCTGCATATCAAACATTGCGTCTGGAACATCCATATTAGACCATGGCTCAAGTAACCTGATCTCATCTTGATGATCGCTCCGACCACTTGAGGCCACAGCCATATTTGTTGTAGTGTCCAAGGAAGTCAACAGTCCATCTTGTCTCGAGTCTGGACTTGCTGCAAAAGCCTGAGTCTTGTCTCGGGGGGCTGCATCGCTGTGCGAGGCATTCGCATTGAAAGCGTGATTCGGCCAAACGTGCGAGTAAGATTGTGCAATATCCTGCAGGCGTCTCTCGGCAGCCAGATTGCCAGACTGTGATAGAAACTGGAGCACTTTGTATGCTTGATCAAGCGCTGGCGGTGGTTGGCTCTGTGATTTGTTCAAGAAGCCTACCATGACCAGAACAAATGCAGCGGAGAATGTTGCGTCCAGATCGAAAAAGCCATATCGGGCTTGAGGTAGTTAGCTCTTAGTTTTGATAAACATGCGAAACCTAGTGTGGGGGGAAGGGTGCGTCAACTAGAGCAATGGAAAGACTCACGGATGGTTTGCTGTCGACGAAGTGATTCAAGTATTGCGAGACTTCTGGTGGCTGCCTCATCACATGTATCGCAGAGACGCAGCAGCATACTTGGCGCTGGATCAGGTGACTGCGACTGTTGTTGCCTCTGAGCTTCAAAACGGGCTCTTTGAAGTAGTATTGGCCGTGTACATAGGATGATAGCCTGATAATCGATTAGGAAACAAACTATAATATGTTCTGTTTCGGGATAAGCTCACCTGAAAAAGCATCAGGTATAACGACGCACCTGTGCGACTTACCAATTGCAAAGGTCGATTGAAGTCCAGCATTAAAGATTTAGGGAATGATCGACCTGTATCATGCAGTTCTTGAAGGATTTGCTGGATCTTGTGGACCAATTCCAGTTGAGTGATTGACTTATTGCCATAAAGGGCTATTGTAGGTCTATTAGCACGAATTTGGAGCTCAATGGGTATAACTTACTCGACATTATCTCGTCAGTGACACGCGCGATACGAACATTGATACCAAGGGCAATTGGTGACTGGAACCCCATCGCGTTCACCGGGAGTTCAGTACGTAGCTGTCGTTCATCAGCCCCTGCAGCCAGTCCGAGACCCGACGAGAGGCGCCTAAAAGTGTAAGTCGAGTGCCAAGCCATTAGATTTGACAAAGGGCCTACCTATCGAGCATGTACACCGTCCACCATAGTCTTAATCTATGGGCGCTCTGGGAAGGGAGGCAGCGTTGGTCGATTTCCCGTAGGTTGCACCCAAGAGCAATAGCAAGCCGAAGTGCGAGTCCAATCTATTACATGTCAATGATATGACACCGTGCAAAAACATTGTGGACCTTGCATAACGTACATAGAGATATGCATCATGTTTACGGTCACACCACTGCAGATATGTAGCAATCAGTGTCAGTATCTCGACAGCGACAACACCTTCCCCACCCATATGATGCAACGGAGGAAGACGCTTCAAGGCCTCAGCAAACAAGTCCGCTCCAGGTGTCTGTGATGTCGGATGTTTTACATCCATGAGCTTTGCCATGGCCATGACCAAAAGATATTGTGTAAACCAAGGAGAGTTTATCTGTTGCTGCCTTGTCTCTGGGCTTTGGAATAGCAAGGTAAGGTCGTCTGAGAAGGATCGTGGGTCAAAGAAGTGCTGGCTCACGCCAAGATAAAAAAGGAATTGATCAAGCAAGTGCTGTGATTCCTCCAAAGACGGGAAAGATACTCCGGCAACATTGTCAACCAGCTCTTTAACCGACGTCCACTGAGGTAATCGGTCAGCCCGACATCGAAAATTTGAAGTAGATCCATGAAAGCTGCCGTCACTGGAATGCGACCTGTCAAGAAGCGATCTGACTTGAGACTCGAATGCAGGCCCGGAGGTCAGGTCCGTTGCTTCACGCACAGTCAGTTCATATTCACAAGCAGACCAGGAAGAAGAAAACGATGCCAAGTTACCCGGACTTATAGCAGGATCATCCTCGGGATATAATATCTTATCTTGCCTCTGATTAGGGCGCTCTGTATTCCCAGGTCTTGAAGGACTTCGTTGCGCAGATTGACGGCCTGGAGTCTCATCTGGCGCTATTGGAGAAGGCAATGAAGAGACTGGACCCCCTACAGACTGAGAGCTGAGCTGCTCCTCATATGTTCGGACCTTTTCCAAGAGATGTTTCACTTGGCTAGTTGGAGTCAGCAAGACTGGCCAGAGCCTACGACGCGCATGAACCCACGCTTCAGAGAACCGTCTGCGACCGGAATGACCAAAAGTGCATTCCCAATTGTGTTTGGTACAAGCCCGACAAGGCTTATCACCGGAACATTTTACCTTGCGTCTTCGACATGTTTCGCATCTGTCCAGTTGTTATCATACATGACCCCCTGCAGCCGGAGATGCAGACGCATTACACACTTACGCATTGGTAGATCGTGGATTGGAGCCAGGCATGACTTGTGAAAAGATCGCGTACAGCTAATATTGATATTGATAGTGACAGTGATGTTTCAGTCACGGGTGTGAAAACAATGACTGTATGGACCGGCTGTTCACCCGAGGCTGCGGGGACATCGGCCTGGGCCTCCGAGGGCCCCGCAATCGAATAGAATCAAACACTTCCAAGGTTGGATAACCCAATCAACGTGAGGATGGATTGATATCTTTCGCTCGAAATTGAGTCTTCACCCGCGAAAAACAAAAAGACCGCCTCCGCGGCTATCTTGGAGTCGTCATCATCCTCTTTTCCAGGCACCACAGAGCGCCTGATGTTTTCCAGATGCGAGGCAAGTAAATCTGCAGACCAGTGAAATTGACTGGCAAATTGATGACAGATCTGAGCAGTGGCGAATGCGTCAAATTCGAAATATCCTTGTAAGGTGAGAACCTGGCCGGGCTTGTAGAGTCGCTGAACTGGACATTTAAGGCTACTTCCAACATTGAGTCACTGTCCAGGCAACATGGTCCCCTTTCTCACGGGAACTAGTGTGTCTTCTGGTGAAAATGTCACAGCATCCCCGCGGATGATCTGAATATGGAAAGAACTAGTTTTAGTTTAAGGAGTAGAAGTGAAGATCAATCTGATAAAGCTCCCTAATAAGTGCACCCTTCCATAGACCACCCAGGTATGATTTAGACAAGTTAATCCATAGTGTAAGTAGGTGGAAAAGAGGGCTTTCTATTATCAATCTATATAATGATCTTCTCGATGCTAGTCATTAGCAAATCGTAAGATCCGCTATAATTCTAGTTTATCGACGTGTGTTTAAAGTTATGTATATGAGATGTTAATGCGTGGGAGCGTCTAAGTTACGCTCTTAGACCCGAAGAGCCGCATCAGAATGGCGAATAAGCAAGCGTCCATGCGCAGATTTTGTGATATCCACGATAGTATAGAACTATAAACCGAACCGTCTTATATCGCTACCTTAAAGAATCAGATGAATCCCCTACAGCCTTATGCAGATAAATAATTGAAAATTCGCATAATAGTAGAGTTGCTAATACCTTCTCGAATATAGCAATCGCATCTATCTATGATAAATTGGTATAGTAGATTTCAGCTAAGATATCATATCGGGTGTTCGGGACCTATTCAGGGTTTGAATACTGACGCGTTATTACATATACTTTTATTGTCGCTCTTCGACACCTTCTCCTATGGTTTTCGATCTTAAATTCTACGACCTATCGATGAAAAAAGCTAGGTGGGTCTAAAACCTTCGGGTTTAAAGAGACTATCAATTAAACACCTGAGGTTTCCTAGATATTTCCCGTAAACGATCTATGTAATTTACCCTTAGTTAACATCAAAAACATATGTACACATGTAATGCAATTCTAGTCATATTAAATATAAAGGTGACAGTTTCGTATGGAGGAGTTTTACAACTAGAATATGAGGACCTGTGGGATTGACGCCGAAAATGACCGCTTTTGAGGCCAGAAACGGCTGCCTTTCCACCCGTAACTTTGGACGTCCAGCCGCCCCTTGACCGCCCACTACCCTATAACACCACTATTCTGCACCCGCCCAGCACTTTTAGTCATATCCTGATATTGACTTAACGCTCGACTTACATAGTTTTTCCCCTCGTTTCCACTAGCGACTAAAACGACGCCGAAAATGGCTCCCCTTCAGCTAAATCTAAGTCCCCTCCCTTTTCGCCTAGTTTATTTAAGCGCCTATAAGATACTTCGTCTTCCCTCCCTTCCGGTGTCCTTACACCTCCTATTCTCTTATACTCGTTACCCACGCCTTAAGCCGACCTTAACGTTATATTTCCTATACCACGAATTTTCTACCCTAGTCTTTATATCTAACCTCCTCTATAGCACCTACGCCTATATATCCGGCTTAAACTAATAAGCACTAATACTAGACCGATCCTATTCTTTACGAGGAAACTCGAGCTAGACTAGAACATTTTCGTAGTCTTAGATAGCTCCCTTTAAACTTTAAGCTAAAGACCTTAGAAGGTATCGCTATCGTCGAACGTTATTAGCGAAAGTGAGTGCTTACTTAGTTAGGAAAAGTCTTATAACTAAGAATAATATAGGGATAGATATTATATTTAATCGAACGAGGATTATATAGACTTTCTTCTTTTAGAGGATTAGACGATCTATATAAACTTTTTTAATTAGATATTTAAAATATTATAAAAGAAACTACTTTAGTTATATAATAAATACTAGCGACGCCTTTATTAATACTTCGAGCTATTTACCTATCGCCGCGTCGGTAAGGATACCCGTTAATAGATATAACGAGTAAGTTATATCCTATCTATTCCTAAATAGAGTATACTTACTTTAGAAAAGTTTCTCGAAAGTATATTCCTAGCTAAGTGTAAAATTCCCTAGTATATAAAGGATAAAAATACTCTAGATATAGATACTTTTAGTGTGATTTACTAGTATCACTAGGTCTATTCGAGATTCTTTCGCTATAGGAGTATAATTATTTAGTTTACTATAGTCTAGCTCTAGTCCGCTATTATAGGTACGCGATCTAGCGTCTTACTTCCTTAAGATACCTTATTGCCTAGAAATCTAGTTTTAGGTAAATATAAACGGGATAATACCTTCTAGAGTGATCTTCTAAAGTATATTTCCTTAAAAGGTCTTCTAGACTCGATCTACTATCGCGATATCGAACTTTTCTATCTAAAAGATCTTTAAAGTAAACGTAATATCCTCTATACTATTATCGAGTTTTATAATCTTAAAGGTTAACCGGAAGGTATAGATAGGTAAGCTAAAATTTTAATTCGAATTTCTTATAAACTAACTTCGATACTAATCCTTACTAATAGAACTAAATTCTTTATATATAGCGATTATTAACTAGTATATTATCTAATAGCTTAGATTATTACGTTCGCTTTCCGCGATAAAGCTTTTACTAATACCGACCTTATATTAGAGCTTATTTAGTGGCTATAAGTTCTAAAAGGTAGTTTATCTCTTCCCCTCTAGTAGAAGCCTAAGATTCTTAATATACCTCTCCTTTAACGTCTTAAACGTACTTTATATAGCTATAGACTCGATAGGTCTTTACTAATAACCTATAATTTAAGTCGGTAGGCGCTTAAGGAGTTAGGTCGAGATACTAGATTCGAAGACGATATTAGGTATTATAATTTCCGCCGCTAGATAGTAAATAAAGTTAATAGTATATCACTTACTAAACGTGATATAATAGATTTATTTTCGCTATAATAGATAGGATCTCTTATAATAGAGCTAACTATCTACTTATAGAAAATTTTACTAGCTAGAAGCGATAAAGGGTGCTTAGGTAGTCTAGTAACGTGGTATTTAAAAAGTATTACTAATTATAATTTATTACGCGCGACCTTTAGTATATCGTTCTTCTTCGGCCCTCCTAAGAAGGTCTAGTACGCTTCGCTAGAAGTATACTTAGGAAGAGAGATTTATTAGCACTATCTAATCTTACCGAAGCTTATAAATATACTATTTACTAAAACCCTAAAATTCTATAACTAAGACGCGAGAAAAGAGAGCTTATAGCGGAGATACGGTTTATAGCTAGTATAATTAAGAACGTCTATAATACCTTTCTATACCTCTTCTAAAGGTATAAGACTATTAAAAAAGACCTAGCTAAACTTCGGAAAATATTAGCGATCGAAACTCGCGAGATAGCTAGAAAGGCCTATTTTAATAATACCCCTATACTTAAAGTTAACTAATAGATTAAGTAAATACTTCTTAGCGAATCTAATATTAAGGAACGCGATACTAATAGTTCCGCTAAAGAAGACTAGGAGCTCCCTATCCTAGACTACGTATTTCCTAAATAAGCTCGGCTTATAGAGAACTTTTATAGTCCTAATATAGAAGACTTCTATAAGGATAAATTACTTACTTAACGTATCTAGATTACTAAGGATATAGTTACACTTCTACTACTTTATAAGCCGAGTAGGCGAGATAACTATATTAATTAGGATCTCGATAAAGAGGAAAATATACCTATTAAATAGCCCGAGTAACTAGCGTCTAATAATAATATATAAATATATCTAATAGATATTTATATTATCTACTTTAGTAAATCTTATCGCTTAGCGTTAAACCCTCCTCTATATAAATTTCCTTCTAAGTGACTAGACTTACTTTATTATTATTTTATCGACTCTTATCTACTTTATATATACGATAGGATTAGCTATAACTAGGAAGTATATCGCACTCTTCCTAAGTTTACTAAAATTACCGAATTTTTAGCCTATACTAATAAAGAATATAAATATAATATTAATATTAAACTATATTATCTTACTAAAAGGCTATAGGTTAGCTATAGTAACGGTTCTTCTAGAGAAATATCTATAGAATTAGAGAATCGATAAGGTACTAAAACTCCTACCTCCTCTATCGATTTTAATATAATAAATATTAATCCTCGATTAGTAAGACCCGGCCCTATTACCGTTATAAAGCTATTAGCCTACCTATTAAAAATTGATATTTCCGCCTCCCCTTCTAGATATCTAGTAACGACTACTAACTTAAATTCGGCGGAGATTTCTATACGGCGAGTGATAAAGGGAATATTAAAGGCGGTAAATATAGAACCTAGTCCTAAGCTAGAATCTTTATTATAGTATACGACGCGCTTATCTTAGAAACGTAGGCGCCCTAATAAGTAGCCTAGGAGGTAGTAGAGGGGTAAAGGACGAGTAGATAGAATAAAAGTATCTACTATTAAAGATACGCTATATCGGTTAAAGCGATTATAAGCTCGGTGATATATAGTCTTACGGGTGGTTTATAAGTGATTCTTTTTTCTATTTATATCTTAGAATAGATTATATAGTAGATCCTACTTTAGAAGTCTTCCTAGCTAAGTATAAAATTAACCTATAACTATCGTTTCTCTACTCTAAAGGCTAAATCTATATTACGTATCCTTAATAGTACTATAATCTTTAAAAGGTAAGGCTATTATTCGTTGATTAAGAAAATTCTTATTATCTCCTTAAAGAGGGTATACGAATACACTAGAAAGGATGAAAAAGGAGCGCGACACTAAAACTTATATCGCGCTTATCGCCCTACCTAAAATAGCTCTAGTACGTCCCTACTCTATCACTCCTACGGGATCGTAGACAATCTATAGTTTCTACTCCTAAGTTAATTGTAATAGCCTTAGAAATCCTATATCCTACGAAAGACCACGGTTCCCCGTTACTAGACTAACCGTACGATTATAATAATCGCTAGAAATCCTATATCCTACGAAAGACCACGTTTCCTCGTTACTTCTAGACTAACCACGATTATAATGATTGTTAGAAAGTCTATATCCTAGGTCCTACGATAGATAGAATCCTACGCTTAGTTAATTCGTAGGAATATCTATATACGCTTAAACTATAGTATTTCCTATAATAGGCTAGATCGATTAATTGATCTAGTTATAGGGGCAATCCTATAATAGATATTATATCTAAATTATTATAGCGATCATATTTCTATAATAAAGTAAACGTGAAGATAAATCACTATATATAAAGAAATAAGTCAAATTGCCCGCATTCTAATTTATATATCTGATATTGATTACCTAGACCATATTCGACCTATGATCTATAGCATGGTTCCTAGGCACGCTACTAATTGCTCCTAGAGTAGGAATCATAATTCCTAGAGAGCTATAGCCCCTAGGAGTGAACTATATAGCTGCGGGAAACGAGAGGTGGTACCCTAGGAGGTTCGCTTATCCTTTCTCCGCCTTAGAGGCGGTCCGATACCGTCATTTCTCCGACTAAGCGGACGAAAAAGGGGACCAGATCTTTATGATTTACTGGAAGGGATCCTAGGCGCTCAGATAAGACGTATGGCACCCCGAGAGAAATCTAATAAGAGATTATAGGGATAAAAGATCTAGACGTAGATCTAGAGTATGATTTAGGGGAATATAACTCGAAATTCTAATTTAGATTTAGACTAGCGGCTATATAGGAAAATCCTAGATCTAGTGCACCTACGGGTATAAATATAGAGCGTATCGGTATAGAATTAGATAATTAGTCTAAATAGAGAAAACTATACGACGAATTGAATATACTATTTAATATCGAAGATACTATATTAGTGGCTATCTAGTCTATTAGTATAGATACTAAAGACGTACTCTAATAGGTTACTAGTGTGATTCAGAAAGGATCGCATTATTTATATTAGACTAGGAGTACTAGACTACTATATACACGTCTATACGGTCACGTGCACCTAGCTTAGTCGGGTCACGTGCACCTAGCCCCGTACGGTCACGTAAACCTCGTTCATATGACCTTATAGAGCTCTACGTATCTTATCCTCCCCCACTAAGCCGAAACTAGTCCTAAGTTTCAAAACGTCTAAGTATAAACCTATAAGTAATGGTCTAGGCGGATCAATTATTGATCCGCTTCTATATTTCTCCTAGCCCTTACGACACTAATAAAGGAAATTCGCGGTGTTAAACCGCCGAGAATAGTGACGAATAACCCCTAGTTAGTTTCGTGCGTCACTATATAATAAAGATATATAAAACTATATATAAGTGTTAATATAAAGGGAAAATAAAGGAAATAGCCTACGTACGCGGTAGTACGTAATAAAAAATAGATTAATAAAGGAAATTTTTAGTAGGGTCCCTCCCCCCTATACTCTAAGGGCGTAGTAAGGCTTTTATAAATAAAGAAACGGTCCCTAGTATAGGTTTTCGGCCCTATTTATATCTAGTAAGACCTTCGTTTAGTCTTATAAAGTCGCTCTTAGGTATAATAAATAAATTAGGGCTACTCCTTATTTTATTTCTTACTCCTATATCTCTCTTCCTTCTTATCTATACCTATCTATACTAGCCTAGATTTATTATTCTTAGCCTATATAGATCTCTATAGCTCCGGTAGTAAGTTTCTTAATCCTATAGGTGGCTAATCCGTGGTTTTCGGGGTATATTTTAACGCGCCTAGGTCTACTATACGCCTAGAGCGGTATTCTACCTATAGACGTAACCTTTCTTTTAAGACTAGGAAGTCTAGCGACTATATAACTACCTTCTCGATTATAGAAATTCCTAGCTCTCCTCCTAGTATAGCTATAGACGCCCTTATAGATAGTCCTATACCTATAAAAATCACTTCTCTAGCTCTAAATATACTCCCTACGTTTCTAATAACTATTCTTAACGAAACTAGTCGCGCTAAACTATAAATAACTACTCTTAGAGATAGTACCGACTTTAGTCTTACTATTATAATATAGATAGATATATAGTTAATAGTATATATTAATAGCTAGACTCTTTTAGGTATATAATTTTTAGGTCTATATTAATACGCGTTTATACGCCTATTTTCGGGTCTATATTTATATTCTTAGGTAGATAAACTTAATATTACTATAGATAGTATACTATACTTAGGCTTTATAAGCTATAATAAGCTTAATAGGCGTTTCGCCTATATAATTCCGCTATACTCTATAATCGATTAGCGCCTAGATTAGTCCGCCCTATAGCGCTTTATATATCCTAGTAACCTATTACGCGTTATAATCGGCTAAGTATATAGCGTAACTACGCCTATTAGTGGTAAGTATAATAGCTATAAGAATAGTAAAGGTCTATTTATCTACTACTAAATCGTTTTTATTCCTAATAGTAACTAGTCCTAGGTATAGTAAGGGTAGGCTTATATAGGTTACTATTTCTTATTAAATAGTAGTAATTATTCCTTCTATACTAAAAATCCGCCTAACTAGCTACTTTAGGAAGTATCTATCTATAACCCCTCTAATCTATACCTTATCTAACTAGACGCGGCTATCTAGAGCCTTAATACTAACCCTATAGCCGGTCCTTTAGCTACCCTTATAACCCTATACGCCGCTAAGAGTTAGACGCTAACTTTAGCCTATACCTACGCGTATAAGGCTTCTAAAGATAGGGACGTACTAACTAAGCTATAGTTTATTAATAGCGGTACTATATCTACTAGCTAGAAAGGAAAGGCCTCTAAAAAGCGTAAGGCTATTAACGCCCCTACTAAAGCGTCCTATTATATAAAGAAGAATATACCGCTATTAGCTCCTCCCTATATATATATCTTTAAGAACTCTAGCTAGCCCTTATATAATAATAGGTAGTACTAATCGCCTATAGATAACCCTTCCCTATATAAGTATACTAACGTTAACGCGAGTATTAAAGCGTATAAGGCGATAAAAGACGTCCGCGACTATATAACCTTCGACCTATAAGTTTTTAAATATATACTTCTTAACTATAAGTAGATTATTAAGTCCGATAATAGTAGTAAGGATATATCTAAAGATAAAAAGGAAGAATCTAAAGAGGATATATTCGATATAGCTATATAAGCTTAAGTTTTCTTTCTTTTCCTTATTTCTAAAGCCTATTTAGCCCTAAATTCCTATATATATTAGTTTCTAGAGATAGCGATTATCTAACTTACCTATTTCTATCTATCTTATAGTATAATATACTTTATAATACTTCTAATTTTTAATTCTTCTTTAATAGTAGTAGAATAATAACTATAAATAGGCGTATAGACTAATCTAAATCTATTCGGGTAGGTTCTTAATAAATATCCTTTATTAATTCCTATTTTAAGGATACTACTAAAGAAGTATTATCCTTAGATTTATAGTTATTTACTTCTAAATCCTACTTATTAGCGTCTAGTAGGCCTAGTATAGATATATCTTTACTATTATTTTACCGCTTTTTTCTCTAAGCCTATACTTACGTTTTAGCGATTAAATATTTAGTAATAGCTTCCTCCCCTATAAATTTATAGCGTATACTATTACGCCTAAATTTTTATTACTTATCCCGCGTAAACGTCGATAAATCGGCGTATATAGATAGTAGGGGTTTAATCTTATCTAGTACTCTATAGAGTTCCTTAGGATAGTTTATCTTCGCTCCTACCCTCTATAAAGTAGATCTTCTAGTAGATAAGGCCTAGAGATAGGGATTCTCGCCTATATTTATATCTAGAAGTCTCGCTCTATTAATAAGATTCTTTAGAATATATCTCTAAGATTTAGATAAAGTATATATACCTAATAGGTAACTTTCTAGTATCTTATATAGCCCGAATTATATATTCTTATATTTTTTCTTTATCTTATTTTATACTAGTATCTAGTTTTTTAGCTTAAAATCTATTTTTATAATTATAATATTATAGACCTACTATTTTTTAATAGTATAAACTAGTAATAATTTATTAGCCTTTAATTAGATATCTAAAAGGCGCTATATTTACTTATCTTAGTTATCCTAAAACTATAGATCTAGGGAATTATCGCTATTAAACGATATTTATAGATATACTCTATATATTAAGAAATATAGGCTTTTTTAGGTCACTATATATTCCTATATATATATAGCGAATACTACTTAAGTAAGATATTTATCCTATAGCTATATTAGCTTACCTATTAGATATTTTATAAGTATCCGCCTTACTAGCCTATTAAAATTTTCTATCTTTCTATTAGTATATAGATAGTAGGGTATTATTATATAATACTATAATTTTATTAACTATAGGAAATACTAAACCGTTTCTAATAGTAGATTTTAGCTATTATCTAAGATTAGCTTTATAAACGCTCTATAGTATATATAAATATTATAGTATAGGAATTCTCCTAAGACTTCTTTAGTTATATCTAATACCGCCTATATAACTAGCTACCCTATAGTATAGTTAATTATAGTAATAATCTACCTATTACTATTAAGGGTTATCGGTAAGCGGCTAACTAGATCGATCCCCTAATATTCGAAAGGATACTCTCTTTTTATAATTATATATTAGGCTATTTTACGTTCTAGGCTTAGCCGTACCCCCTAAGAGACCTAGTAGTTCGGGTAATAGTATACTACTTCCTTAATATCTATATATATAGTAGGCTACTATCTATATAGGTAAATAACTCTATATAACCTAGGATAGTTTAGATATCCGAATTCTTAGTAAAAGTTATAAACTAAATTAGCGCGGAATAGAGCCTTAAGATATAGAGATACCTCTTTATCTTTATATATAGATAAGTTAGCGGTTAATCTCTAGGAATATACGCTTATCGATTAGTATATCCTAGAAACTTAGGTAGGTAGTAAATTTCTTTATAGCCTAAGTAATCGCGTGGTTATCTAATTCTATACTATCTTTTAGGAACTAGATTATCGCTACTAACTAATCCTCTTTAGGGATACTATATATAGCCCTTACTATAGTAAGCTAGGTATTTTAGCTAGACCGTTTTTAGCTTATATTTATAGGTATATCTTTAATTAAATCTAGGCGTTAACTAATTATATCTATAATAATATTCTTAGAGCCTTTCTAGTAGTATATAGCTAGCTAGTATCTTTAGAACTTAGCGATCTAATATATAAAGCGCTTACTATACTCCTTTATAGTATTAAGATACTATAAGCTAGCGTTATTAGTAATAATTATAGTTTTAAACTAATTACTATCTATATAATAGTCCTATATATAAATAGCCTCTTTAATAGCTAGAAGTTCTTTCTTATATATAGGGTAGTTAAGTTCTATACTATATAGCTTCTATTTATTATATATAACTAGATAGAGGTTTCTATTATTATCCTCTTATATAAGAATAGCGCTAAACGCCTATTTAGATATATTAGTCTTAATTATATATAGCTTATTATAATCTAGCTACTTAAGAATAAGCGTAGATATTAATAATTCTTTAATTCTATAAAATATACTTTTATAGGCTTCTATCTATATAATAGGATAAAAGCGGTTTTTATATAATAAGCTATCGCTTTCCTTAAATAGCTTATATAATAGTATATAAATTTTTATAAAGTCTCTAATAAACCTATAATAGTAAATAGCTAGTCCTATAAACTAGCGTATATTATATATATTCTTTAGCTATAGCTATATATTTACTAACTTAGTCTTAGCCGTAAGGGGATAGATAATACTATTCCTAATAATATAGCTATAGAATTCTAGTTCCTAAATAGCGAACTAATACTTTATTAGAGATATATATAGTTACTATTTAGCTAATAAAGATAAGGCCTACTCTAGGTACTTATAGTATTTATCTAAAGATACTAAAAAGATTAAGATATTATCTAGATAAATAACTACGCTCTAGCCTAATATAGGCTATAACGTATTATTAATTACTAATTAGAACGTCACTAGTACGTTATAGAGCCTAAATAGTATAGCGAGCTATTTATATTTACCCTATATAGTATTAAAGGCTATCTTTTTAATAGCGCCCTCCCCTATTTAGATCTACTAGTATCTAGCGGTAAGATTAATCTTAGATAGGAACTTAATATCCCTAATAATATCTAAGAGTTCTTAAATATATAGTAGTAGGTATCTATTCTTTTTAGTAATCTAATTTAGTATATAGTAATTAATATATATCTACTACTTCCTATTTAGCTTTTTAATAAATATAACTAGGAATCCTATACGCTATTAAAGTAACGGATTAGGCCTTTATATATTAGTTTCTCGATCTAGCGCGCCTATTTATTAAGCTTCTTTATAGAGAGCGTATATATATTAATATTTATAGGTCTTACTATACCTATTTCGATATTATATATAATATTACGTTTAGATAGTAAAGTAATAGATAGCTTAGTATAGAATAGATCCTTATATTTCTTAAGAATTATCTATACTCGCGGGTTCTTATAGTTTAGTAGGGTCGACTAAAGCGCGATAATATTATTAGGATTCGCCTATACTATAAATAGCTACGCTTTAATATTTTTCTTATATAGGATACGCGCGATATATCTTACTAAGATAAGGTTAGTATATATATTCCCTTTTATAATTATATATAAGCTAACTATAGGATATATATTATACGTCCTATAAGTATAGTCTATTAATATTATAATAGACGTTTACTAATTAATATATAGGTTTTTAGACTAGAGGAAGTTATATCTTAGGATAACGTCGTACTCTATCTCTAGTATCTATACCTTAATTTAGCTAGTCTACCCCCCTAACTTAATAGGGAGGATAACGAATCTAGCTATTTCTATACGTTTACTATTAGTAATAGTAACTATTAATAGAATCTTAGGTTTTTAGACCCTTACTATATTATTAAGCTTCTTAATAATATAGGGCGAGATAAATATATTACTCGCGCTACTATTAAAGAGTATATATACGCGGACTAGTTCCGCTAGTTTTATAAAGATCTTTCTTTAGTAGTATATTAAGGAATCGCCTATAATATTTAAAGACGTTAATAGATATAGAGACTTCTAGCGATAGCGGTAGTTAGCGTATAATAAATTACGCTATACGCGATTTATCTCCTATCTCTACTACTATAAAAGAGAGGATTCTAGCTAGGTCTATATACGCTTTTTAGCGTATTAGCGCGGATTAAAAGGGTCTTCTATATTAAGATATAGATCTTTAAAAGCCTATTAAAGGTAGCCGGTAAGGGCTTCTATATTATATAGCTATATTAGTTTTTCCGCCGGCTATATACCGCGGCGGCGGTTCTATCTCCTTCTAATCTCCTTTATTTTTAGGGTATAGTACTTCTATACTATATAGCCGACCTTACTATAGTTATAGTATATATAGGTTTCGGCTATTAGCTATATAGCTATAGCTATAAGTTCTATAGTATTAAGATCTAGCGTAGCTAGCTACTACTAGTAGTTTATAATAATAATACCCGCTTTATAGTTAATAAAGAGGAGCTTAACGCTATATATATTAGTAGGCTACTCTTTCTTTATAGCCTACTAGGACTAGAAGTCTAGTTTTATATCTATAACGAAATAATAAATTAGTAGTTACTCTAGGATCCCTATATTAAGATCTATAGCCGTCTATTTAAGTTTTAAGGCGTATTCGGTAATAGATATACGCCCCTACTTTATCCTATTAAACCTCTCCTATAGCCGCTTTTAGCTAATATACTCTATAAATTCTTACTATATCTAGGTTTTAAAGTCCTTCTAGCTCTTAAATAGGGGTTTCTCTTTAATAGCCTAGGACTATATATAGTTTTTAAGCTATTTACTTACGTCCTTTACTAGTTTCCCGCTAACGTAAATAACTCTCGCTAAACCTAGGATAATATATCTAGTAAGTATAGTAAGTTCGTTAAAGTATCGGTTATAGTCGACTATCTATTTATAGGCTATATTATTAAGGATCGTACTACTATAATTATTAATCGGCTATAGGTTATTTAGTATAGACCTCTTTATATCCTTATCTATATCGCGGAAACTAGGTCCGCTTCTATAAGGATATAGAGCTAGGGCTATAGCTATAGACGTAGATAGTACCTATAGTATAGTATTTACCGCGACTAGAGATACCTATAGTATATTTACTATAAATATACTTAATTAAGCGACTTCGATATAGTAGGTTTCTAGAGCTCTTACTCTCTAGACCGCTTCGTATAGTACTAGATATACGACTTCGGCCGTAGTAGTTTAGTATACGTATAGATATATCTATACTTCCCCGGCCGTTAGGGAGTCTAGGGCTAGTTAAACTTCCGCGGGAAGTCCTACGCGGACTTATTTAAGGGTCTTAGTCTAGAGCTTAAGGGTGCTTATATTAATAGTTACTTAGGGTTATTATTTAATAGTAGTTTTCGTATACCGCCTATCGCTATAGGGAGGGCCTCCCTTTTAAACTAAAGGTAGTATCTTCCCTAGATACGGATCTATTCTAACTTATCCGATTAAGATATAAGGAGGAAATATTTTTATAGCTATACGTACCGGTTCGTTCCGTAATTTACTCTATATAACTATAGCGGTTAGTGTACGGCTATACTTAGCCCTACTCGATAAGTTACCCCTTATAAAGGGTAGCTTAACGATTTATTAGCCGGTCTTACCTTCTTAACCGCTATTTTATACGCTCCGGTCGTACCGTTTTCCTTATAATCTCTCCTAGAAAATAGGTCCGCTAGATCGTGTATCGGGTTTAGGTACGGATAGGAATACGTATATCTCTTCGCCTATATAGCCGTAGGCTTCTTATAGTACTATTCGTTCCTATCCGTACCCTCCCTAGGCCTCTATAGAAGGAGCCTTAAACCGATATGCTACTAGATATGATTTAGAAAGGATCGTATAGTTTGTATTAGACTAGGAGTACTAGACTACTATATACACGTCTATACGGTCACGTGCACCTAGCTTAGTCGGGTCACGTGCACCTAGCCCCGTACGGTCACGTAAGATATAATTTAAGTAAAGACTAATCGCGTATAGTATATAGAGAGAGATAAAGAAAGAATAGAAGACTTACTACTACTAAACTATAGCCTATAACTAGAGAGAAGAAAATAACTAGTATAAGGGAGGTTTAGTAATAATAACTATAGATAATATATTATAAAATAGACTATAACCTATAGAGCTATCTATACTAATTAGTAAATAATATAGGAATTCCTATTAATCCTATAGGAATTCCTATAGGAATCCTATTACTCCTATAAGAATTCCTATTTTTTAAAAGTAATCGCTAATATTAAGGCCTTAGTAGTTTTATTAGCTTTTTTTTTTTTTTTTATATAAAAAATATATAGTATAATAGTAATATAGATTCTTTATTTCTTATCTAAAGGGCTAC
>CAJVRC010000845.1:945366-976878 GCA_911456345.1 Penicillium egyptiacum
TTATATAGTTTTATATAGGTTTTCTCTATAGCTAGTATATAGATTTAATAGTTTTACTTAGCTAGTATATAGGGTTTAAAATTAATATAATAGATATTTTCTAATAAAAACTTATTAAGAGGGTAGCCCTCTAAATAAAATCTAACTAAGTAGAGATCCTAAATTTAATATAGTATAGCGCGAAAAAGGGATAAAACTATAAAGCGGTATTATACTAAAGTATAAAGAATAGGCGGTATACCCGACTTCTCGCTTTCTATACCTCTCTATAGCTAACTAAATAGGTATAGTATCGCTATCTACTTTTAAATAAAGAATAACTACTCCCTAAACGCGCGTATCTTAGTATCTATAACTATCTAGAACGTACTTATATACTAGCGAAATACTTATATATAGTATTTATAGATAAGAGCCTATACTTTCTATCTATTTAGCCTAAAAAGCGTATCTAACTCTTTTATAATAAATAGATTCGACTAGCGCTACTACCTAACTAACGTATCTAGGACTATACTAATACTAGCGAGCGGTATAGTAATAGGGAAGGCGTATAGATAACGGCTATATATAATAGAGTGGCTAGATAGGGTCGCTAAGCTAGAAAGGAGATCCTAATAGACTATAGCTAGCTCCGACTATATTCTAGCCTCTATAATATCTAACTACTTATAGTCCTTCTATACTACTATAAACTAAAGGAGGATAGTACGCTAGCGTTTTATTATAGGACTAGTAGATCTATATAGTATTATTAGTATAGTAATCTAAATATCCCTAGCCTAGTATATCTATATAGTCTAGTTAGTACCGTACTTAGCCGCTAAAGCTATATCCTATATTTTATTTATAATATTATAAATAAAGCCGCCCTTCGCTAGTCTATAGGACTAGATATCTCGTTACTATAACGCTAGGCCCTTTTAATAAAGCCCTAGTAATAGTACTATATAGTTCGCCTTATCTTTATCTATTAAGATAAAGGACCTTTAGATTAGCTCCTTACTATATCTACTTTCTAACTAGTTATTTAGGTTAATATCGATATAATAAAAGTAGGTACTATTATTAGGCTCGGTCCTCTTAGTATAATAAGGATAAGAGATTAGGCGCTATATATAGTTAGATCGAAGTAATATATAAAATATATAGTAGATAGCGTCTTAGTAGATAAGTTACTAGATTAAAAAGTAGATTATATTTCTTATCTAACTAAGGTTAGACTTACTAAAAATCTTACGCTAATAGTAGGCGTATATATTAAACTTAGTATATAGGATTAGCTATAGCCCCTTCGGATAACCGCTATCTAGATTATCCTTAAGCTAGCTAAATAGGCCGGGTAAAACTATACTTCTATTATCTATAAGAGCACTTAGTAGCCTATTTTCGTAACCGTTTAGATAGCGGTTATAGTAGCGCTTAAAGATATCCTCGAAGGTAAGTCTAGTAATAGGCTCCCTAGCTACTAAAGGCGCTATAGGCGTATATAGATACTAGAAGATCCTAAGGCTATCTTTAGGCCGAGGAGGACGCCTAGCTTTTATAAACTAGATATAAGTCTCTAAGGCTATCTTTAGGTTACTAATACGCTAGATATTATCGAATAGTACTATTAGTCGTTTATATAAGATAGTATCCTTAGTATTCTAGACGTATAGCCCTTACCTCTAAGCTAAGAGTTTAGCGTATTAGTAGTAGAGGCGCTTTTTATTAAACTAGTCCGTTCCCTATCCTATATCCTATAGAAAGATAATCGGCTCGTTTCCCTTTAAAGCCTAGCGGGACTAGATCTTCTAGCGTAGGTAGACCTATATCTAGCGATAGGTATATAAAAAGCTTAACTATATAGTATTATTAAGATTACTACTATTATTAATAGTTATTAGATTAAAATCATTTTTAGTATCGATATTAATTTCGGTATTAATATCGATTTCTATATCTATATCGATTTTAGTATTAATATTAACTTTAGTATCTATATCGATTTCGGTATCTATATCGGTAGTATATACTATAGGAGTATTAGGCACGTTATAAATAATACCTACTATACTCTTAGATATCTAGGGCACCGACCTTTAGGAGGATAATAGTAGGGTTCCTAATTAGTCTAGTTAATCGAGCTCTATTAGTCCTACTAGAGGTGCTTTAGTAAAGAAGCTATCCTTACTAAATATAAGGTTATAGTCTAAGAGGCTATCTAGGATTAGAGTTCTATAGATATCTTACCTTTTCGATATACGCTCTAAATCACTAGTAGTCGGGCGCTTTATCGCTAAAACGCCTTTCTTTATATTCGCTAGCCGAAAGATAATCTTATTATTAATCGTACGCTATACCTACTTAAAGGTAAGGCTATAGCTTAATATAAAACTAATATAATTAGCCGTTCTCTAGTTTAAGATATAGATCTAGATCCGCGTAGTATTAGTAATACCCTATTCTTTAATAGCCTTATTATAAATTTACCGCTTATATACCTTACTATCTCGGATACGCTTACGAATATCTTACGCCTCTTACTAGTTAGATTTAAATATATCCTAAGTAATACTATAATATTAAGACCTAGTAGTATTAATAAAATTATAAAGGTAAGCGATATACTCTATATTCGCGTCTTATATTATAAATAGGCTAATCTTTAGATCTACTAGATAGATATATTATAGCGGACTAGATATAGTCGCGATCGCCTAGAGAGTATCCTTAATACTATCGAACTACTAGTTAAGGACTATAAATAGATATAGTATAGGAGCGCTTTAGGAAGCCTAGTATAATATTCCTAGTATAGTATCCGATTAAATAATAAGATAGAGGTTAATAATAAGGCGAATAAGGCGAGTAAGGAGGAGAGAGTCGACTAGGATATAAATATATAGAAATACGTTAATAATTAATAGTTTTATTTATCTAGAGGGCGGCCCTCTAGATAAGCTATAAATAAAAGATAGTATTCGGATAAAAGGTAGTATATATAAATAAAAGACTTTTAGATAAAAGATAGCGTATAAAATATAAAATGTAAGGATTTATAATATAGGTAGATAATAATATCCTAGCCTTTTAAGATCCTTATAGGTTTAGGTTAGGTTTAGTAGTTATAGCGATATATAGGCGAAACTAAATACCTACTAAGTCTATAAATACCTTTAGAATACGGTTAGAGAACGTAATAGAATAAAGCTTTAAGTATATAAGTAATTTCTAGCTAGTTAGAAATAGTAATAGGCGAATAGAGCTCTTAATATATATAAAGAAAGGTAACTATAAAAATATAAGTAAACTATATTAGATAGAAATATATATCTCTCTTATAATATATACTTTCTACTATAACTTCCTTTTTATACTACTAAAAGGGATTACTAGACTTTAGATTTCACTTAGATTAGTTATAATAATATTAAATTAATAAATACGGGTTTATTTTATAAAATTTTAACTAATACTATAGGCGTAATATAGCTAAAGATAAGTACTAATAAAAATAAGTGTAAATAACGGTAAGTTATTATAATAACTTAGCATTTTATCTATCTATTTTTAGTTAGTTATACTAGCGTAGGAATTTTTTTAGTCCTATAGGAATTCCTATATTTCCTATAGGCTGCACCTAGGGGGGGTGCCCGGCCTATAGGAACTATAGGCATATACGGTGGGCCGAAGATTCTAGGGTGCCTATGGGAAATGTCAAGGTCTAGGTGTAGTGTTAAAGCGAAGCTGCACTAAGCTTATAAGTCTATATATAGGGGCAACTATATACCGTAAGTATAGAGTCTAATGCTCAGTTTCGGATCGGCTAAATTATTACCCGGTAGCACCTTCCGCCAAGCCAGAACCCCTCGCCTTTCTGCTCCCCAGGATATTCTCCGTAACGGCACTCGGAACTCCCGATTTTTGCGATCCACCTTATTTCTAACCGAAACCGACGACGATCATCACATAGCTCCCGACGGCTTCTAGAACTTTGGATCAACCACGCATTGCATTACACTTCCTACGCTTACTCCCAGAATAGCAACCTAAGGCCAATAGAGAACGCTAGATGCTTCAGCTTTCTGGCATTTGTAATGACCACCTCCAAGGAGGACGCTAGTCGGGAACCGATCACATATTGGCTCCTCTGACCTATTGTTACTCTTCCATTTTTGTTTTCAAGCGGTACTTCGTGTGTGACTTCCCTGTCAATCGCTCCTTGAAAAGAGACTCCCTCAGGAGTGGTAGTACGACTATCTACAGAATTACCAGTTATAGTAACCATATTATGCGGCTTTCTCGGTCTTTATTATAAAGGTGGGATCAGGTGGCACTGGCTTGTCACGTCCATGCTTTCAGACAAAGCAGGGTACATAACTAGTTACGTCATCGTATTAGTAGCAGGACAGAATAGGGAACAGTATAGAATATCTTGGTAGGGAACAGCATAATTCTCTTAAGCATATCGATGTCCTTACGTACAGATTAATCGTCGGATCACATCTATCGTAGGAAAGACCATCCCGCTTCTCCAAATGCAGCATTCCGGCGGTTCTTTGTCCGGAACCTGATCTGGTTCGATTACCAATGACGTGCGGGGCGTTCCGCATCAAATATCATGCAGAAAGCACGTTGAAGAACTACAGTCTCGAGGAGCACCAACGCGAATGCGTGTTGCCTCTATGGCTCGCATCAACTCCAACTGGTCACGTAGGCTATTTGTAGCCCTCGATGTCCATGTATGTTCTAGTGCGTACTACCGACCAAAGAAGTGTTCCCCGTGTTCTGGATATTTGAGAAATGGCGTCGCACCTAGCTTACCACTGGGGTTTTGGGATCGGAGATGGCCTGTGGATAGGTCTCATCACCCTGCATAGGCATCTCACTCGGCTGGCGGTCTGTCATATCTTGGTCCGGTAGTTGTTCTGGGGCATCCATCGTTTTCACTTGCAAATATTAAGCGTCCAAAAGTATACATTCTACCTGGCACTGGTCTCTCTTATAGCCTGTCCAGAGTCAAACAGTTAGTTCAACGCTGTTGCAAGGGTGGCAGGAATCGTTCAAGGTGATTCAATGACCCAATACATGTTGAAGACATCGTTGAACATCTATCTTCAACTATGAATCTGGATCGACTACTTTCTTTGGTCGATTTGTATATTCTTCGTAGTAACTTCTGCTCACCGTTCGAGGTGAAATCTGAGGGACCAAAAAAAAGAAGCCCGAAGGAAAACTGCTACGTTGATTCCATGGTGACCGTGATGACAATGAAAAATGGTTGATGTCACTACCAGCGTCCTCATCTTGCTACTGTTGAACAACAATAGACTCCGGAATGGCACGGCCGTTTAAGGGAACATACTGTGAATGTGTTTTCCGACCATGCCTACTTTTTTGCGGCCTCTTCGCGCTATCTAGCAACCTCGTCTACGAAGAAACTGCCTCTTGTGCTACGCCAACTTGACCGCAGGCCATTTTGTGGTGCTTTGAGGTGTGGTCGTTGAGTCAACGTTGGGCCGTCCAGTCGGTCAACGTTTCTTCATAATAACGTATCTTCTCGGTCACCCGCCAGAACGTGATTTGAACTTGTCTTTTAAGCCATCAGAATCGAATTCAGATATCCCGACAGGCCTCGTTTTACTAGCCATCCGCACAACTGTGCTTGAACGTTTGACACCAACCAGAAGCATGCAAGTGACAAACGAGAAGTCTAAAGATACCTCTTCTGCCCACGGGCTTCCGCCCAACAAGACAACTGCATGACTGTTCAACCCAAGCAGCTAAAACATCCAAGGCGGACTAAATTCATTCCAAGTAGGTTGACCGCGGGCATCTTCTGTACTAACAAAGATAGAATACATCGTGGATCTAAGAGTCAATATCATTTTATTGTATATAAATCTTGTATTTATATCTATGAATGGGCAGTTTCAGGCTTGGGGGTAGCCCATGGGCCCAAAAAGCAATATGGCGAGGTCTCATCGGGACTCTTACTCTCATACCACACGAGTCAAGTTTCCGCGTTCATGAAATTGAAGGGCTGTACTCCTTGCACGCATTGAGGCGAATGATTGTCATGATAGAATTTGCCTGTGGCATGGTGAAGCATTTCAGAGGGCCGTTTGTCAAGCAGCAGGGGATTCGTCAATTTGTGGGGCATCAAGGCACCTCGGACGCCTGCGCGTGCTGCATCGCGTACCGCACCACATCCTAACTTTACACAGCAGTCACGTGCCATGATATCGGACCGTGAATCATCCGTAATTGTGGCAACCAATTGAAATCGACTTCAGCACGTCTCCCTCTACCACGTTAAAAGGGGTAAATGACTACGATGCATCCGGAGTAACCATTACCCGTCTCCTTCCTCCGACAATGGACCTCCTCGCGATTCGTTCCACCGAGATCATGTATCGATTTTTGTCCGTCTCCCCAACTGCAACTTGAATGAGCATATAGTCCCCCGCTCAGCGTCCGATATCCCGTATTCTAAATGAAATTCCTAGAACAATAGTGGCTTTGCGACTTAATGATTGACTTTGAGTGGCTGGCTCTACACTTCTCGAGATAAGCTGTGGCATCGAGCCCAGGCTGGACAGCTTCCTAGCTCACTAAATTGCTAACAACTCACACAAAAGATGGTCTTAGTAGAGCCTCGGAAGATGCAGCTCGTACACTGACCAGTATGGCGAACCTGGCATCGACGTTTGGAATCGGGAAAAAAAAAGTCCATTGATCACCTCGACACTATACTATATAAAACCGAGACTTTGCTGCAGTGGAAATTCGAGGGACTGAATTCGAGGGACCGAATGTTGATGTGTTGAGAATTGTCCTTTATTCTATTCTCTTGGGAATTCAATTCTCGAAGTGTATCGCAAAACTCCATAATTCTGACCTCGTTGTTGTCCCACGTGGATAAGCCAACGGGAATCGCCTCACGTGTCGATTACCCCTGATCGGCAGAGGTTTACTGTGCCTACGGCATAGTAAACCGGGTCCCAAGCATGTATTTAAAGAGCTTTTTTTCCAGGTTTTACCTGGATTAGACAAATTTACTTATTTGATTCTCACCCATACCTTTCCGTTCAGTAGATCAGGATAGCACCTTCATGCTGCATTATTCTAGCCTGCTAGTCTAATTCAACAACTTCCACCACCTATCATACCTCTTTCCTACGGTCGCATAACAAAAAAGAAGTATGGAACTAATAGATCCATTATCAAAAAACAATGTTATCAAAACATTTGAAGACATTCCACAACTTTAATGGTCAAAAGTCAGTGTTTATGGTCCAATGGACAAAACAGGTGTAAATAACAGTATTTTATCAAGATAAGCAAGCAGTTTTATCCACCTGGATTAGGTTTAGCGCTGGAAATTTATGCATCCGAGGGTCGCTGCGGGTCATGGAGGGTCACCCGCATGCGACCCTCATGGAACCAGGGTCTGGGTCAAATTAATTGGCTGTGCTGATCCCCACAGTTCTAAAGTTGCATACTCCCGGTGATTTGTGCACATGTTTAGACCATTTTTCATCCACCAGGGTCGCCTAATGGCACTCTTTGCGGACAGGGCCAACAATCCTTTCTCTTGGCTGTGATAGGGTAAGACAGTAAGACACCACCGTCGCCCTCTCATTATCCTAAATGGTTGAGATTGAAATTGCAATAGCCGTCTGCTTTGCGAAATGGGTTCCTTCGTACCGACGTTCCTGGCCAATACATACGAATCTACGGAGTACTCCGTACAGATCCACCTACAAACATGGTCTCATGCATGGGTACAAGGTACATTCGGATGTCATTTGGAACGGGTCGCCCATTCCTGGATTGCTCCAACTGACTCAGATTCTCCAATTTCGGGGGACAGCAAGACTCCGTTAGCAGATAAAGAGTGATGGTTCGCAAAACCACACGTGACCCAGTAGCCTGATTTTTCTCGGATAAGTGGGCGGCTTGCTCCGAGGTCGGTGGGGCCGCCTCTGGGTCTGTAACAAACAATAAGTAGATTTCCCAGAAAATACAAAACAAAAAGAAATATCTTCAAGTAATCCAGTTCATGAAACTTCAACACGGCTTGGATTTAGTTTTGATTCATCTCAGAACGGCAAAGATATCAATATTGAGGATATTGGAACCTTCAACGAGGGTGTACTTAAGTAGATGATAGTAATTTTCGCAAGGCCAGTTGCTGAGTAGTGTAAAACCAAATATTATATTGAGTCCGACTGAAACGCGGGATTTACAGTACCCCGTTTAACGTACTTTAGTCCACCTACAGCTAACCGTGGAGCTCGGCCCGCACATTACGTGTCAGTAGCGGCCACCCCCCGAGGTCGGGAACCGGGGTAAGAGATAAGGCAGCGTCCCCTGCGTACTTAAGTAGTTATGCATCTGAGTTACTTGGTCTGGACCCCGGGGCCGAAACTACTCCGTATTTTGCCCCTCAGTTGTGATGTTGAGGTGCTCTCAAAATGATGAATTCGAAAATAGTACGATTAAACCAAAGCATTAATATCTATCAGCGCGGACATTGAATCCAGTTTTGATAGGAATTTGCCCACTATTACAGGTCGATAGTAACAAGTGCTGTGGAGGTTGCAGTCATCACTACGAGGTGACTTTTCATTGAGTGCTCGCAAGTATAACTATGGGTATGGACAATGTACATAATTTTTAGAGTGGGGAGAAGAAAGAGGGGATCGCGAGAATATGAGAGGCTTTTGTATGGACCAAGTTCTGTGTTCATACTCTGTATGGAATACTCCGTAGTTGGTTTCAGATCAAGACAACAAAGACTTTGAATTATGGATCGGCCTAACACCCCCTGTTTACGCATTTATCGAGTCTTGTGCGGAAGCTTCTTTTTGTTTCTGTTCTTGGGGATCGTCAACAGTCTTTCCCCTTTTCCAGTGCTACAACAAAGAGACTTTATCTAGGCCAGTAATGACGACTGAACTAACTATGCACGTCAGCTACCGTGGTAATTTTCGTCTCCCAGATCCGACCCTAGCGAAGTACTTGTACCCTGGAACAGGATCGGAGGATCCACCGACCGGTCTTCGAATATATTTGACCTAGCTGGGATCACTACATACATACGATGCGTACAAATGATGGCCTTTGTTGATTGGTTTCCATCATGTCTACCCCTGCCGAGTAGTAGTTTTTGCAGGACGCCCCCGGGGCCAGATGAAGAATTTTAGGCGCTTTCCCCTCCCCCGGGGTCCGAACAAGAATATTTATAACGGTGCGGGATGGCCCGTTTTGCAATCCATTCACCATTCCACGCTACTTAAGCATTTACCGCACACATCAATAATGCCGCAACCACCAAACAGGTGGAATTCTGCCGAGGATGATCTACTTCGAAGAGAAGTGCTTACCCAATGTATGTCCAGAAAAGTTTGACGGCAGCCCTGGAGGAATGCAGTCCAGTTGATAGATGGCATGATTTGCTAATCAGTGATGATCAATTGCTCTAGTGGGGGAGGGAGCGGTGAAAGACTGGCAGTGCATTGCGACCAAGCTTCCAGGCCGCACTAACAAAGATTGCAGAAAGCGATGGCATAATGTTGTCTCTGGCGGGGTGAATAAAGGCCACTGGACGCAGGATGAGGACAAACTACTCACGGAAGCTGTTCAAACCCGTGGGAAAAGGTGAGGAGCTCATCAAGCGTCGACGAAACTTGTTGAAGATTTGCAAGCTGACTTTTCAATCTTGTCGAATTCAGCTGGACGGTCGTTGCAACCGCCGTCAAGACTCGAAATGCAGACCGTGTGTTGCTATTTCAATTATAAATGTGCATAGATTACAGTTCTGTAGCTAACCACTGGATGAGCTAGAATGCGCCAAGCGGTGGAAGCAATTCCTCGATCCTGAATTGGACCGCAGTCAGTGGACAGATAAGGAAGTGAGTATTCGTCGATATGATGCAGGCCAGGGAGATACTGTTAGACCAGAATTGACCCAATATTTCTGTGTTCAGAACAAGCTTCTCCAGGAGGCGCACGACAAATACGGCAGACGATGGAAAGAAATTCAGGCCAAGTACTTCCCCACGCGGTCAAGAAATGCAATCAAAAACCAGTACATATCGCCTTGCTGAAAAACCAAGGAATAAGCCATGATCGCTGATATTCTGAGCAGATACACCATCCTTACCCGAAAACGGAAACAACCGCAAATCAATGGCATTGAAGACAATGAAGAAGCTCTGAGTCAGTCAGAAAGTGAAGAAAATGGCACCATGGAAGCACGGGAGACAAATATCATGGACTTTTCATACGAACAATCGGATGATGATCTGAGTGACCATGATGCCATGATCGACGGGTGTGATTCTGCAGGGGAACAAGAGCCTCCCAATGAAATTGATGCCTGGGTTCTGACTTCTGCAGCACCTATAGTCACTTGCTCAGTGATGCAACTCCCGCAGACCATATGGCGCTGGATCCTACGACCAATGCAGACCAGGTGTTGTCGCAGTGCTTTCCAGGCGGAGGACTGCACTGCTGGGATATACCAGGGCCACAGACAGTCCAGACAGGCCCTGAAATCTTCCAGAACAACATCCCTGATCCGCTTAAAGACCCCGCGCTCTTGGCATCGGAGTTCTTCCCGATCCCAGACACTGGCCCGGGGTCTGTTGGTCAGAATCTTAACTTGGTTGATTGGCACCAGACGTCACCCCTTGCTCGTGACGAGGTCGGTTCTTCTTTCAAGAGGATCACCCTTACGGTGCAATCCCCGTGCCCAGAAACCGTCGAGTCCCTCATGCGGATTGCCTTGACAACTGCATCCTCGTTCAGCTTTGACAGAGAATAAAGCATCGACAATGTCCATCCCTCGCAGTAATCCCTTTTCAGACGCCCAAAACTGAGCCACGGTGGCAGCCGGTATAGGGTTGGGGCCACATAATCCCTCAATGAATACCATATAGAGCTATGATCGCAGGGGAACGGTGCTTGAATTTGAGACATAGAATCATAGAATAGTGTATGAGAGTCAATTGTGAATTCATCGGCCACCTGGGCAATCAGTTGTGTATTCTGAAGACCAAAGAACGCGTATTGAGAAATGATCAAGGATAAGCTCAATTTTCAAGCTATCGTAGTAAACAAAGTCTGCACCATCCAACATCATCATTTCCCAGCTTTCGGCAGTTCACACATCACCACAGAAACCTGACTCCGGCAGTCATAGATCTTACTCAAAGAGAGTCCTGCCAGATTAATGATCCGTTCAAACTGGGCCGGAGTCCTCTCGATACCGTTGATGATACTCATCATGGTGATGTCTCTCTGATGGCTGTACCGTGCAAAATATCCATAGTTCGCCGGCAATGGTTCCGGGGCTGAAGATATCCCTTCAAATCCAAGTGTGGTATTCATGACCTGATCGCAAATGAGAAGTCGCGAATTGAAACCCATACTCTTGCGTATACCACTCAGAATCTGGATGCAGTATTCATCGGACCAGTCATGCCTGCCGAGTACAAATGTCAGAAAGAGACGAAAGAAGGATGCTGTTTGAGACATATTCTCTTACAAGATATAGCGGAGCCAATATACATCAGCTCCCTTGACTGGGTTCTCGTCAAAGAAGTCATGCGGCATGAAGGTAACTCGGCCTTCTTCCACTGCACGGGGGTTTTGTTGTGGCCAAATTTCGGTCTTTGCCTGCTCTAGAGCTGGAGGCCGATCTTGGACAATGAACTTGAGGTCAGGGTAAAGATGTGATAGTTCCAGGCAGAAGCCACCTGCATGTCATGAGTGAGCTGCACAGGAAGGTGGGAGAGTGAGCACCAAAGACATACCAACACCACCTCCAACATCTACCACGAGTGCCTCACCTAGGCTTTTCCAAGGATAATCTGAAAAAAGGAGAAGTGTCAGTGGCGGCATTGACCTTTGGAGACTTTTACAAGAGCGCATACCGAATAAATGGGCGACCCCAAACACCCGACCGCCACCGACCATGGCCAGACCAAAAACGGCATGTTCTGGTCGTTTTACCAGGGTTTCCGGAGACTTTGAGTCAACTGCCTGTGTCAGTTCCGGACCGAAGGGCCCAGGATACGCGGAGCCGGAGCCACTCTGCAGCTCCGCTACTGTGACCTCTTCTTCCAGCCAGTTCCATCGCTCAGCAGTTGTGTTAGCGGCCTTTTGAAATGCAGTTTCCTTGACTGAGTATGACGGTCCCAACTCGGGGTCGAGCAGGGCTCGAGGCAGCGCATCCGAAGCGCTGTAGAGATCGAAGGAGCTAACAAAGGTAAGCAAAAGGGTAAATGGTACATGCGCGAGGAACAAAAATCACACACAACATCATAACATAAGCACGAAGTGCCTCATTGTGTATAAGAGAAGCAGAGATTCCGTTATTGGCGAAACAATCCTCTCGCACTTCTTTGAAGATATGGATCGAACAGAGACATCTCATGACTCGGGCTAAAACAAAAGAAAAGTTAGTAGCCTGTCAAAAGAAAGATACCGTTTGTAGAGATAACTGACACAGCTTTTGAGCCTCAATGCCCACCGCGTCACTTAGCTGATCAACTGGAACACCGATGTCTCCGGCTTTGGCCAATATATCGGCTACTCGGAGTCCAACGGCAATGTGAAGACACCGAGATTCATTGTATTGGGAAGAAACCTCGAGAACACGCTCACTGGGGGTTGCAACGAGCTCGACAAACTTGCCCGTAGCAGAAATGAGCGTGCGCTTGGCCTCAAAAAGCTCCCGAGTGAGAATCTGGGTCTCTGCCTTCCTTTTATCCTGGTCGTCAACTTTGTCTCCCGCACTGGGAATCTTTGACCACTCGTTGATGACAGTGCGCACTGCCTGAGTGGTCACTTCTAAGAGCTGAAGAAGCTGGTGAACATCGCGAACAGTTGGTGATGAAGCCATGACACAGCAGAACTAGTAGTAAGAAGTAAAAGATCAAGCGTTGTTCGCTATGAGGAGGAATCGGATGACAGGAATTTCCGAATACTTACATACTTGCGGGCCTGCGTACGGCAATGGTAGGTCTGCGAGTCCTCTAGCGGGCCGCAGTACATCAATTATGGGCCGCGGTAAATTTATCTGATGAGCATGCTGCTCGGGAAGAAGGGAGACAAAAGACACGATCCATTCAGGTAGAAGAGAGAGGTTGCAGAAGGCAAACTTGAACGGGGCAAACAATGTGATTTTGACTACATGAAATTCAGTCCAACCTTCAACACCATCATTTCAATGATTTCGCCCAGAATAGGATATCGAAATACGCTTTTGAAGATGGGTGTATTGTTTCGTGCTTTTGACTTTTGGTTTAATTGACGTGGTGAGAAAAGGATTTCAATCTAGACATCTGGATGTCCAGATCTCGTGCTGGGGCAGCAATGACACGGATTAGAAAATTCTTAACTTCCATTCACTATGGCCCCATGAACCGGCTTCGTCGATGATTTTGCATCTATGAATTTTGGTGGACAAAATCCGTAAAAGGCGATGTTTCAGACCTTTGCCTTAGTTATAGAAAAGGAAATATTTAGAACCAATCCGTGCTTCATTGTACTCAAAACGCACCACCGTATTGATCATATACCCTCCACAGAAAACAATAAAGAACTGGAAGTTGCATATTGCGTACACATTTATACATCACTTCGAGACACGCATGGTCAAAAAGCCAGCGAAGTAATCATTCAGCAAGTCAAGATCATCGGGCATGCCACTCATTCCAACCCACAAATCTGGGCGGATCACCACCACAGCACCCGTGCGGTGGTTCACTCCATAGGTGCTATGAGCATCCTCATCTGGAGCACGGTCATCGGACAGGAAGGTTGCGGTCTCACCAAGAGCACACAGGTCGTCACCCTGCAATCTTTCTTCCACTTCAAATGGAGTTCCTTTGGCGACAACTACAATATTGAAACGCCGAGGCCCACCATACCGGGAGTAAAAGTTAAGTGGCGCGTCAGCTGCCAGTATGCTTGAGAAACGACATATTTTCTCTCTGACAGGGCCCAATAGGTCAGACACAAAGATCACGAGGTGGAAACGATTGGTCCCCGTAAGATGATCATATAGATATCCTGTATGGCCTGCGTCGAAACACAACCGAGGATTAGGTGCGCGCACCCCATTCTTGACCGCAATCGGAGGGCGAGATTGAGGAACAATGTCTCTTGTAGGAGGGCTGATACAATTCCATCCGTAAGCGGCGTCAACGCCTAAAAGGAATGGTCCGTGTCGCGAGAAGAAGTCTCCCAGAAACGCCTTCGCCTCAGCGGGAGACATAGAGCTAGCGTACTGTGAGTTTGCCTCATAGATGCTGCCATTGTGACCAGAAGGTCCTGAGCCGTTCGTGGTGGCGGCTTCTTTGTCCTCTGCCGAGAAAAGTCCCTCAATCGTTTCATGACCAAGAGCCGCTCCGATTTCGTACAGGTTGGCTGTTGGCAATGGTGAGCTACAAACAAATCGAAGATATTTCCCCGACACTTGGATGACCCTGTTGGCGTGTAGTCGGCGTTCACGGTCATATGTGGGCAGCAGCTTCTCTACCGCTGCGTCTTGGGACACGCAAAGTCCAATTTTCCAGGCAAGATTGGCAGCATCCAAAATAGATGCGTTGAGGCCAAACGCTCCCATCACACTGTGGACGTGACTGTTCGTTTTGAGAAACCCACAAGGGTTAGCAAATGTCAAATATACATGTTCATCGTCTTGCTTGACGGTCTCACTTACGCTGAATCACCAACTAGATGAACTCTGAGATCATCAGAGGAGAATGAGCGCGCAACACGCTCACTAACTGTTTACCACCACACAGTTAGTCACATTGTTGAAGGATTAGGGGAAGGAAGAAGGAAGAGAGGGAGGGATCAAGTACTTTTCCACACGGCGAACCAACTCAGTGGCGCTCCGAACTTCAGCTTGTAAGGCGCAAATATTCTGTTGGCTTGTTCCAATACCTCATCAGGAGTAATTGACTCGACATCAATCTGACCTCCAGATTCGGCGACTTCGGGATCTGTCGCTTGCCGTGAAGCTGCGAGAGGACCATGTTGGGAGGTGTCGAGCTGCGTGTAGAGCCTGGAAACAATTTAGCATGATCATGAGAGATGTAAACGTATGCCACCGGAGCTATAACTTACCGGATGAGACCATTTTCTCTCGGTATGATCACACATCCGCCATGTTCAGAGCTGACAACAGAGCTAGAGAGGGAGTGTTAGGGAATGTGGTTTACGTAGACATGGGGCACACCCTTACCCAAATATCCAAGCATGTGGATAGTCCGTCTCAAAGACACAATCCATAATTCCCCAATACAAGTCAGTGCTCATGCCATCAAAAGGGATATCAAGCCGCTTTCGAATAGAACTAGCCCCTCCATCACTCCCCACCAGGAACTTTGCCTTAATCGTTTCCTGCTGCCCGGTGATACCATTTTCAATTATACTATGGATTGGATATGACTCAGGCGACAAGTTAGAGCTCTGACTCTGGTCCACATGAAACTCCTTGAGCGTGGTGTTTCTTTCTACGAGCATCTTGTGTCGAAGAAGATCTCGGATGTAAATGCGTTCGATCTGGCCTTGAGTGATAATGTGTAAGCCGCGATAGCGTGAGTCGGACTGGTGAGATCGCCCATGATGCAACAATTGGCCGTTGAAATAGATCGCCGTGCGTTCAATGAGTGGGCCTTCTTCTTGCACCTCGCTGGCTAAACCCCAAGACGAGAGAGTCTCGAGGAAGCGAGGCTGAACGCCGTCGGCGCGGCCTGCAATCAGAGGGGTGGGCGCTTTGTCTATAGGATAAATTCTCAGGGTCAGCAAGTGCAAGTTTCTTGTAGCATCGGGTGTGTGTGCATACCGATAATTCGAAAAGTCAAGCCTTGACGGAGTAGACTTAGCGCAACTTCCAAGCCACTGGGTCCAGCTGTGGAAAAAATAATGTCTTGGTTAGAAACAATCACTTTGCGTAGAAAAACTGGGTACAAATCTGAGGGCCAGGGTCCTCACTCACCTCCACAAATGAGAACGTCTACTTGATTCGATGGTTTCCACCACTCAGGGACACCGTGTGGGGAGGCGGTACCATCATAGAGCGTCGGCCAGGTTCTCAAGACGTTAAAGCCAGCGGAATTGTGTTTAGACGAGGTGACACACTCCACCGCAGGGGGAAGTTCATAGTGAGGTCGGTCATCTTCGGGGTCCTGTTAGTTCCATTCGTGAGTCAGCGGTAACTTCCAAGGCAGAAGGGGTGGGAGATGGAGATGCACATCATCTTCTATGATCTTCCAGTGCTCCTTTGTCGCTGGTTGCTTGAACCCGTTTCGAAAAGTGGCGGGAAGAACCGAATGCGCCATGGCAAGTAAAGGTCGATGAGAGATAACAAGGATATGGATATCGTCGTGTCCTAACAAAACAAATCAAACCTGGAAGAATAGGCTCTTAGGTAGTATCCTGAATATATGTGCTGAGGGTACACTCGAAGTAAGTGTGCTGGCATTATGGCAGACCCGCGTATACTTGTAAGTGTAAGGTGTAGATACTCCGGTCCCCCCAAAGAGAAACTGATCATTGAGATCCAAGAAAGGATCACTGATCTCATGTAGGAACAAACACCCAAATCATAGACTTGATTACCTGAACGTGAGGATGGTCTCCAAAGCCCAAGATCTAGGATATCGTCCATCCATTCTGACATAAAGATGCCAACTAGCAACACATACACAAAAGAGACAAATAGAAGTTGTTCCAACTACAGGCTGGCAGCTGGGTAGTACAGTGGGGTGCATACTCTTCCCTACAATTGATGCCTGAATGCCCATTCACGGCGTGAGAGATTTATCATGAAATCGGCCTCGGGTTTGGATGGCTTTAGTATGCACGATGTGAATAGTGTAGAGAATCGAGTTAATCTTCCTGGAGTTTCTTATTATTGTACGCTTCTTCATTGGCAAATCCGCTACTTCTGGCAATTAGCTGATTTGACATTTTTACCTAGCATGCGCATGCTGATGCCCCTTCTTCACTGGGTATGAATGTCCAATTCCAAAGCCGTCCGATGTTTCAAGTGACTGGAATCTTAACCTTGGAATCTCGCCTTGAGAATAGCCGCAAGAGCCTGTCGCAGCTTCTCAGATACATCGTGAACCTATGTGAAGTCAGCGAAATTCGGAAAATGCCTTGATCCAGCTAAAGACGATAGAAATCAGTTTCTTTCCTCCGGGCCCTGTGACTCACATTTGCAGGTTTGAAGGGCTCGAAGTGATTACCCGGTATATCGAAAACAAGGAGTTCTTGACCGATAACACTTTGCCAATTGGAGAGCGATTCGATTCTCGCATTCGCATCCTCGAGCCAAGGGTATTTTACACCGCACAGACGTGTGGTGTCTAAACAATCTTGACTGTGTAACATTCCGTAGAGTCTATCCTCTGGAATAGAGCCACTAGGACGGTAGTCGGCGAGGAACCGCGCATGGTGGGCAAACTGCTCAGTAATCCTGGGTGATGTAGCATGTACTGGATGCAGAATGAGATTAACAACCGCACTGGGAAGCGGCTCATGATTGAGAGGGCATGGGGAGTCAATCAAAATGATTCCAAGAGTATCGTAGTCTTGAGATTTGAGCTGCTGGGCTACCTCATGGGCCACAACGCCTCCGAATGACCATCCTAGTTGCCACACACAAGTTAGCATGATGATTATATCTAGAGGTTTCAAGGGGAACAAAACAGAAACAAGGATGGGTATACCTCCAAGGATAATCGGACTGATCGCAGACGCTTTGATGGTCGATGCGTATCGGCGGGCCATATCTTTGAGATCTGCTGCCCAGTGGGAGGAGCCCTTCAGTGGCGGGTTTGCAACGCCCATGATATTGCAACCTATCTTGCCGAGTCTTCTGTAGCTCTCAATAGTGCCGCTTCCATCATGGAAGAGGACCAACGTGGGAAGTTTTGGAGAGCCAGCCTGAAGCATAGTGAGGACGGGATCTGGTAGATTTTCCTGTACTCCCTCAAGAGGAGGGAACAGCGATCCCGATGTAGCTGTGGAGGGTGAAAGTTGCCCGTCGGGGGTGGAAGACAGTCTAACTGCAAGATCACTGACACGAAGCTCTGCATCGAGATCCTCCGAAGAAATACCTTTGCCAAATTCGTGTTCCAGGAACTCCCGGGCTTCAATAGCCATCATGGAATCCAGCCCGAGGTTTGCCAGTGTCATGTCGTGATTGATCTCGCTCTCTGGAATTCCACAGACATCGCTGAATATTTTTACCAGCCTTTCGAGTCCCGCCGACTGAGAAGAGCTATCGCTCAAATACTCAGTTGCTAGTTGTAATTCCGAGTTACTGGATGCATGCCCTGACGATTCCTGACTGGGGAACACCTTGTGTTGCACATCTGGGCTCTGCACACCGACAGCATCTCTGATTTGGCCATGGTCTGATGGTGGCAGCATACGCGCAGCCACAAAATCTTGAAGTTCCCGAACGCTTGCATCTTCGTCCAATTCTGCAGAGCTCAACGAGAGACCGTTTGCAAAATGGCTGCTCAGGGAGGCACACAGCTCAATCTTCATTAACGAGTCTACCCCAAGAGAAGACAGTTTGCAATCTTGTGTGATGGAGTGCACTGGCCTGCCGCATGTCGCAGAAACCAAGTCCATCACTGTTTGCCGCGCTGTGGCAATAGACATCTCTGCTCGTCGATGATGATCATCGACGGGATTGGTCATCTGACTCGGAGCAGCACTCGGGCTGGCACTGGGGTGGCGTTGACTCTGCCGGGAAAGATGATTATGGAGGGTCTTCAGCTTGACTTGTTTAAAGTGCATCCCTTCGACGCAAGCAACAACAATGCCTGCCTCTGTCATGGCAAAAGCCTCTCCAACTAAGGTGCCATCCTGACCGTCCAGCAAACTGCAATATAAAGAATACCGCTGGGATTGATCCAGATCCTGGTAAAGGATGCGAACATTCTCCACTCGCACACAGATGCAGACATCAGAAAGTGGGATGTGGCTGTTGGCGACAAAGCCTGCGGCATGCAGTAGCGTATCGACAAAGACCGGAGACAGCACTCCGCGGGCCTTGATAGATTCCCCTGGCACCTTGAACGCCCCGAATGCCTCCAAAGCATCCTCGGCGACGGTGAGCCGTTCCAGGGAATGGTACTCTGGCGAATATTGTACCACGCGAGAGAAGATCACGTTGTAGATAGCCTTTGTATGGAAGACATTCTTGACGGTATGACTTCCCTGTAGGTGATGGATTTGCCGCTTCATGTAAGCCGCTTTGCGAGTCAGATACCTCCGAGTCTCAGACAGAGGGACGGGTAACAGTAATCCAGAGCAGTGCTTGACGTTGGCTTCAGGCAGCGACGTATCACCTGAGGCAACGTCAAAATGCCATTCAGTTCCCACTCGTTTTACAGACAGATAAACTGCCGTTCCTCCATTCTTCGTCTGATAAAGAAGGGGTCGTTCGAAGGAGAGATCCTTGACAACAAGCATCTCATTCTCCCCGACCAGTGAATCCGAAACACCGGCTTCCAGTGCCATTTCGTGATAGACAGATGCAGGGCACAAGAAATTGGCCGCGACCGCATGACCGAGCAAGTAGCTCGAGAGGACTTCCATTTTAGACATGTAAACGGTTGGGCTATCTGCCGACTCTTCCTGGACCTTGTCCGTGAGAAGCAGAAGTGACCGAGGCTTTTCCAGGGTGGCTGAAGGGATTTGCTGCTCGTGGTTACAAGTCATTTCTCGGAATGGAATATGGATAGTGCTATTTTGAAGCGGATACTCAGGACAGTCCATGATTCGGGCGTTAGTACCGCTGAAAACCTGGCGCCAGTTGACTGGTTCGTTCTGCAAGCTCAAGGTCTGGAGAGATGCGCACAGCGTCTCCCAGGGATCTTGGTCTTTTTTCAGAGAGGGCAAGAACAGACTGCGGTCAGAGGTGACTCCTTTTCGAATCATCGGGAGGGTAATTGGAGCAGCACCAATGTCAATAAAAGCCGTATGGCGCTTGCCATCCTGGAGGTCTAAAGAGGACAAAAGAGCCGCGAATTGGACCACATGACGCGTCTGCTTGGGGATATATTCACTGGTCAGATCTTCGGACGTCAGTAGACGGCCGTTATATGACGACCCAATTGGGTACTTGGGCTCTGAAAACTGCAAGCCCCTGCAAAACCTTTCCAGTGGCTCGATGATAGGGTCCAATGCCGGGGAATGAAAGCCCAGCGACACATTTAGCTCCGTGCAGCGAGTACCTTGTGCACTTAACAGGTCCGACAGTGTACGGATCTCATCTCGAGGGCCAGAAACCACCGAATCATGTGCAGTGTTTTCGCAGGAAAGAGTGATATGTGACAGCCCTGGGCCTTGTGACTTGAGAACATCTGTCAGGTCCGAGGCCGACTTCTGACACGCCAACATGGTTGTTTCGTCGACCTGACAATTGTCCGCCATTAATTGCGCTCGGTGTGAAACAAGCCATAGTGCGTCCTTTAGGGAAAGGACACCACTGATAGCCATTGCGACGTAGTCTCCTAAGCTACTGACTCGTGAGCAATTCCATACCTTACATGGTGGTCAGAACGGGATATTCGTACCTATGGCCAATGAGCAACTCTGGCTGCACATCCCAGGACAACCATAGATACGCCAGCGCATATTCGACGACAAAGCAAGCAACTTGGGACAGGACAAGATGTTCTTTTCCTGGCCGAGGCACCTGTGTACCACGGATGATTGGCATGATCTCAGGATAGTCGAGATTCTGGAGTATAAGATCACACTGCTGGACGGTTTGCTGAAATACGGGCGATGTTGACAGAAGTACCTTGCCCATGCCCACGTAGAAGCTGCCCTGGCCGGAAAAGACGAAAATGACCCGAGGTTTCAGGTTGGATTTGCAGCATGTCACCCCGGGAGGGTTTGCTAGTTGTTCCAGCAAATGGCTGGTGCTCTTACAAACCAGCGAAACTCGATAGTCATATACTTGCCTTCGGGCTGTGAGGGTATAGCAAAGATTTCGGATTGGAATGTTCGACCCAGAAAGAAGCATTTCGCGCAGAGCATGGAGAATCACCTGAAGAGCGCCCTCGGTCTTGGCCGAGACGATCAAGTTATATGCCGTCCGCGACGGCAACTTCACGGCCAGAGCGCTCGAATATTCTTCCAAGATGAGGGCAGCATTGGATCCTGCAGCACCGAAGTTATTCAACAAGGCCCGTCGTACCTCACCATCTTGCCCCGTGGGCCAATCCTGGCCAACGGTAGTGATCCGGATGTTGTTCGATGCCAATGCCGTCAACTTTGGATTGAGATATTTCAGTCCCACTTGAGCTGGGATTCGCTTCTTCTGCAACATCAGCAGAAGTTTTGCCAGGCCAGCCGCACCGGACGCCGCCTCTGCATGTCCAATATTGGCTTTTACAGATGTCAGGAACACTGGCCGCGATGCAGTAGTAATTCCAAAGACCCGTTGAATACTTGACGCCTCTGTTGCATCTCCAGCCTACCGATCCGGGGTCAGCATCCATACCCCCTGAGCTGAAAATCCCCCCTTGCCTGAGTCCTGAATGAACATACCTGGGTTCCCGTGCCATGGGCCTCTACCACATTTACTGATCTCGCGTCAAGCTTGGTTTTTCGCAGCAACTTCTGCATCAGCCTTTCCTGGGTGTCCACATGGGGATGCGTGATTGAATGGGCATTTCCACTCTGGTTCAGCTCAACGCCTCTGATCACTCCGTGAATGCGGTCATTCTCATGAACGGCGTCTGCAAGTGGTTTTATCACAAAAAGCCCACACCCTTCAGCACGGCAGTATCCATCGGCGGTGGCATCGAATGGCTTACACTGGCCAGTAGGGCTGAGAAAGTGGGCGCGAGAGAGTTTCATATACATCTATATTGCACAGTCAGCAAATGATCCGCAATCCAACAGTCCAGATCATGGCTCACATCTGGGCTGGTGATGGCGTTCACACCACCCACAAGGGCTGCTGAGCAGTCCCCATTCGCCAGGGCTCGACAGGCCAGCGCGATGGACACCAGAGACGATGAGCATGCGGTATCGGTGACCAGAGAAGGACCACTCCAGCCAAAGGCATAGGATATCTTACCGCTGAGGAATGCCCGTAGGGTACCTACAGGAGCACATCATCAGTCGGGACCAGAACTAGAAATGGATACATGATGGGATGAACTAACCTGTGGAGGAGTAGACATCGATATCGTTCATGAGATTTTGGACATAGTCATCCGTTGCAACTCCAATATAGCAACCCATGGTGTCAGTCTGGAAAGAAGGAGTGGCATTCGGGACGTATCCAGCATCATCCAGTGCTCGCAGCGCTCCCTGTAAGAGAAGCTTTTGCTGAGGATCCATGGATTTTGCCTCCCGGGGAGATATATTGAAAAACTGATGGTCAAACGCATGAGGGTCTGACAAGAAGTTTCCATGCCGCGTCGGCATATGTCGAGAATTGCCAGCCTGATTTCCACTCCCAGAAGGGGAATATTGCTCAACCTTGAACCGGGTGGTGGGGATCTGAGCCTTTTCATCAGCTATTATCACGACAATTATCACGACTAGAGGTGAACAAGAAGTGAAAGAAAGTAGAAAAGAGTCTACATACCTCCTCCACTGAGTTCAGGCCGCTTTCGAGCGTGTTCCAGAATTCTTCCTTGGTTGCACCGAGGGGGAAATTAACAGACATACCAACCACAGCAAACCCGTCTTGCTTCTCCGTCCGGGATCTATTAGAACCAGCACCTGTCATATTCAGAATAGTCGTCCTCGGGAGTGTCAAGTCTTTCGACAGATTGTGGATGATTCCATGCGCGCCGGGGCCCACGGTCATAATCTCCCGGTCATGGCCAGCGTCTGTCATCAATTGGGACAGATTTATCCACGTCATGTATAAGTCATCTCTTTCAACGAGGATGCTGTCCAAAGTAATCTGCAGTAAGGATGTATTTAAGCTTGTTTCAGAGTCGATAAACTTGGCCAGCTGTGGCGACCAGATCGGAAAGGCGAGATCAGCAACAGACGGAAAGGATATTTCCCGCCGTTCGACATCAAGCAGAACCTTGTCTCGGGAAATACATCCCAGATCCCCTCCATGGTAGAGGGCATGAACATGGACAGGGTCGCAGATGGCACGTCCCGTCAGACACTGGGCACGAAATCGGTCTAGTATGCCCCAAGGGCCGACCACAGTGATCGCGGACCTACCAAATCGATTGGAAAGGCGGATTTCGTTGTTGGGTGTGGTTGTTCCCTATATTGGCCCGTGTTAGAAGTGAGCATCTTGCTATTTTCCCACTGGCATTCGCTAAAGAACTTGCCTGGCTGATATTGAATGAAGTCAAAAGGCTCGAGAGCTCGCTTTGCTCCAGCCCAAGCACGGACAGTCCCCAAGCCCCTTCCGTGTTGGATATACTTCTACTGAGCTCGCCGGCTCGGTATCCTATCCAATATGCCAGGCGAATTGCCTGTCTGCTGTGTTCAATGTAGTCACTGATTGATCGACTGGAGGCTAGAACCAGCGCGGGCAATACCCCAGAGCAAAAGCCGATCACCCCCAAGGGAGGAGACTGGACGTGGTCTAGGCTCGGGCTTTGCTGCAGATAGGTGGCCAGCTGTTGGAGGCAAAGTGCAACGCCTTGGACGATCGGGTTCTGCCAATGTTCCTGGGGAACGCTGATCAAGAGGTCGGGTGACTGGAAATCATCCAAGTTGGCCCACGAAGGCCCCGTGTTATAGTTCTTTGTGGCTTCTATCTCACCAAGAAAGGCCGCATGGCAAGCTTTAAACAGCGATTCGACGGACGAGGACTGCTGAATCGACTGGTTCAACTCAGCGGAGGTCTTGGAAGAGAAAATGGCTCTACTTCCTTGTCCGCCGAAGAAGACAATACGCTGAGATGCAGCCATGCCTGGGATTGGTAAGATGTTCGTTGTCACTGTCATTTGATACTAACACAGGAGTATGTCAGGCTATGATGCACTGTAACCACGAACTATGAAGGGCATACTTAGCCCTGGTATAGTTATGGACCTGCGTACTGACTAAGCAGAGCTCGCCGGCCCCGGCATCTGGGGGGTTCCCCTAGGTGCCTGTGGTAGATTCTACCACATGCAGGCGCCAAAGCTGACAATGGGCACTTTCGAAGGCTGGACCGTACGCAGGTCCCATGCACATCTCCAGGATACGTGAGAAAAGCGGAAATCGCTTCAATATAAGCTCCATGTCCTGGATTCCAGTGCATTGCGTTGAATCCGAACAATTTGTGGACGTGATATCAAGATGCTAATCCAGTCTGAGAACCCACCGTTCCGAAGGCCTATATTGGACCTGTCAATTGCAACATTCAATGAAGAATGCGATGAAGCATCCAATGAGGCGTCCGGTATATGCTCTCTACCGGAATTGATTGACTTCAACGCTGCTCACAATCCTCATCGTCTGTTCTGCCTGCAAGAGGAACGCGAGAACGGGGAACATGGCAGTCTCACATCACTCACCTTCCTCGGCGTCCAAAAGGCAATATATGCCGCTGCTGCTTCCCTGCGGAAGATCACAAGTGCTTCACTGAAGACTTCCCAGCAACCTGTCGCCCTGCTCCTAGAAAGCGATGTGACTCTCTTTGTGTACCTTTCGGCTCTACTATACATGGACATACCGGTGAGTAGCCACGAATGTACACCGATCATTGGCCGGTCCAGAAGTACTCAATGTTCCAAAGGTCCTGCTCTTGTCCATACGATTGAGCCCTGTGGCAACGGCTCACCTGCTGCAAGAGACATCTGCTCAGGCCCTGATTGTCTCGCACCGAAGCAGCCACGCAGGAAACCAGGCACTCGACCTTCTGCCTACTACGGGCCCCCGGTTGCCCCTTATCTCCGCAATATCGTACAAGAAACTCATTACCTCAGGCGAGGGCGTTGCTGTCCCGCCCACCACCTCCAGAGCCGGTTCTTCGCGGGCCCGGGATGAGATGATGGTAATTCTGCATTCATCCGGAACGACGGGGTTGCCCAAACCCATCCGACTGTCGCAGCGGTATCCCCTGACGTACGCTGCCTGCCATCGTCTGGCGCCGGAGGAGTGTGTGAATCGTGTCAACCTATCCACTCTGCCCCTTTACCATGTGCGTTGAAGTCATCAAGACGTCCAGTCACGAAAACGTGTTGCGCCAGACTGACTCAGCCCGTTCCTGTCTAGGGATTTGGTCTTCTCGCCCCATGCCTGAGTCTATCGACGGGCAAGTCATGTTGCTTTCCCTCATCGGCGATCATTCCATCGGCCACATCGGTGACGGAGCTACTGGAGAGATCCGCGGCTGCCTCCTTGATGACGGTGCCGATCATTCTGGAGGAGATGATAGAGTCCAGCCAGTGTATTGGCATCCTAAAGCCATTAGACTTTGTTGCCGTTGGAGGTGGCGCGATCAAGAGAAAGGTGGGTGAGCTTCTGGCCGCCAACGGCGTCAGACTCCTCAATCACTACGGCGCCACAGAGATCGGGCCCATTGCCCCCATCTTTATTCCGTCCGAAGATTATGACTGGAACTATCTCCGGATTCGCACCGACCTCGGCCTGCGCGTCGTCGACCTTGAATTTGACCAGAGCGCAGCAGAAGCCCCGCGTTGCCAACTGATCGGGTTCCCATTCGGCTGGCAGCAGCCCTATAATGTGCCCGATCTCCTGGAGAAAAGGCCGGGTTCCACGTTCCTTGAGGTACGAATCTTGGGCCGCAATGATGATCTCATTGTGCTCTCGACTGGTGAGAAAGTGCGACCTGGCAAATTAGAAAACGCCCTACAGGCGACAGATCTCATCCAGACGGCCCTCGTGTTCGGGGAACATCGCGAGGAAATCGGGGTCCTTGTGGAACCCAGGCGGGCGATCCCTTCGCAGGACCTTTCACAATTCCTAGCAACTCTCTGGTCTTTGGTTGAGGCTCAGAACTGTGACTTGGATCGCCATGCCCGAGTTTCTTCGATGGATATGATCATTGTGAAGCCCGAGGGCAAGTGTCTGCCTTTGTCTGATAAGGGCTCAGTAATGCGCAAGGAGGCTTATGCGCGCTTTCAAACGGAGATAGACGCCGTCTATTCCCAACGCACAGGCAACGGAAGTTCGATTACTCTGCTTTCACCAGAGTCAGGGAAACTCGAAGCCGATCTGAGAGTGTTGGTCGAGCGGTGCGTCCACGATCGAATTGCTGGTCGGCCATGGACAAATCAGCATGATTTCTTCGAGCTGGGAATGGACTCTCTGGAAGCGTCCCGTCTGGCGCAGCTTTTGAACCGCGTGCAGGACAAGTCTGCGTTTGCTGTTCTGCGCGACGGCCCCGTCAAGCCAAGTTTTATCTACCAACATCCCAGCGTGGTTGCCTTAGCGGCTGCCCTGCAATCGGGAGAATGCGCTGGTGAAAACGTAAATCGAGTGCGCGCCATGACCGACCTTGTGACTCGGTTCTCACCCTCTTCATCAACAACCTCCAACCGTGTGGTCCTGATCACAGGATCAACTGGCAGCCTAGGAGTGCACCTCCTCCAGGAGCTCTGTAGGGACGTTAGCGTGAACCAGGTCATTTGTCTGATGCGACGGGCCCATGGCGATGAGAATGCTGACGACCTTGACGATCTTCGGGCTCGTCAGGAGAGAGCCAACTCCGCCAAGGGAGTGCATCTCACCGACGAGGCATGGGCAAAGATCACCTTACACGAGGCCCGGCTAGACGACCACACTCTTGGGCTGGACGGCGAAACGTATGCACAGCTGACAGGTGCAGTTACAGACGTTTTGCACAATGCTTGGCCAGTGAACTTCCAACGCACGCTGCACTCGCTGGAACCGCAAATACAAACTGTCAAAAGCCTTATACACTTTTCCATCCAATGCCAACGCGACCGGTCACATCTGACCCCGAGATTGATCTTCATATCTTCTATCGCAGTGGGGGCTCGCTTTCCGTCTACCGTGCTCCCTGAGATCCTGATCACGGACCCGACCAGCACGGCGGCACTAGGCTACGCTGAGGCCAAATGGGTCTGTGAACGCATCATCGCCGAAAGTCTGGCTGTATTTCCGGGCCGGCTGCAGCCCTCGATTGTCCGCTTGGGTCAAATCACGGGGGCGACTGAGTGCGCGCGATGGAATCAGAATGAACACATCCCGGCGATTCTCAAGGCATCGCAGATCGTCGGTGCAATGCCAGAGATAAATGGGGTAGGTTGCAATTTGCACCGCTTGATCTCACATTGTTGCTGTTGTTAACTCGCATCTCACAAAAATAGACCTACTCCTGGATCCCAGTTGAAATCGCTGCCAAGGCCATCCGCGATATCCTCACTACCTCGCAACCAACGAATCTGGTGTATCACGTCGAAAATCCAGTGAGACAGCCCTGGAAGGCCCTGCTAACTGTCCTCGCCTGCCAGCTCAACTTGCCTTCTCCGGCGCCAATCCCTCTAGACCTGTGGCTGCGCAAGGTTGATTCACAGACCAACTTATTGTCCGAGTTGGAAGATTTCCTGCGGGGGGAGTTTCTGCGACTGGCCGGAGGAGGTCTCATTTTGGATACTACCCAGGCGCGAAAGGTCTCCTACACCCTTCGGACGTGTAACGGGGTTACTCCAGATCTTGTCTGCAAGTACATTGACGTGTGGCAGAAGGAGGGCTTTCTCCAGTGAAACGATGAGAAGATGAGCGGTTGGGTATATCTGGTGACGCGCCATGTAGTTGACATATCGATTTGTCTGGGGCGAGTCTCAGGGGAATGCCGCTAATCCCTCGAATTATAGAGACCCTCTTTTGTTAATGGGATAACCGGGCTTTTGGACTGTCTTCTTTATGTTTATTTACTCCGTGCCGACAACACGGAGTACAACATTTGAATGCGCATGATCAAGCATGAGTCACCGCCTTTGTACACCGTCCTTTTCTGCCAACTTTGTGCCAACTCTACCTTCACCGCTAATCTTTCGCCTGTCAATTTCCCCCCTTGCTCTCTTGCTCTCTTATTCCATTCCTTCTCTAGCTTCAATCTCTGTTGTATAATAGCAAATGAGATTTCCATTCTATCTGGCAGCTCGTTACTCCGTACATATCATGTGGTAAACATGTGCCCGTGATAGCTGGCAAGACAGTCCTGTCTCTATTCCCCTCATCACACCTCACCATCCACATCCGTTCCGCTGGTCCAAGCCTGTACCGCCTGCATCTGGCTAGCACGAGTCTCATGTGCTTGCAACTCTGCTGCCGGGACGTCCGGTCCCACAGGTAAAAGCCAAGGGAGGGTGCCGTCACCGCGGGCCACAGCATCAACAATCACCCGGGCGCCCTTGACCGGATCACCCTGCTGAGAACCATCAAAGGCATCGAAAGCGGCGCGAATTGGATTCAACACAGGGTCGTAATCGCTGATATGGCCGGCGACTTTGCGGCGGTGCCCGGCCGAGAGAAACGGGGTGCGGAAGTGACCCAGCTGCACCAGGGAGACATGAATCCCTAGGGGATCAACCTCCTTCTGCAAGGCCTCGACTGCCGTCGAGAGTGCGGCCTTGGAGGCGCAGAAGATACCGGCGTTAGCTGCGCCTTGGAGACTGCCAATACCGACCACGTGGGCAATTGTGCCTTTGTGGGCAGATCTCATTGAGGGGAGGATAGCGCGGGTCAGGCGTAGTGGTCCGAAGACATGGGTTTCGAAAATATGTTGCGTCTCTTCATCACTGGCCGACGGGAGTAATCAGTCACGGATACAGGGGGGGAAATTGTGAGAAGAATTCTCAGTACCTGGCCTCTTCGACTGCCCCTTCCAAGAGATACCCGGCCACGTTGATGATGGCATCGATAAACCCGTGTTGCTGGATCAACGGGGCGAGAGCTTCTTGAATCACAGCAAAAGAACTGGTCAAATCTAACTCTAGGATCTGGCAGCCAGCTGTGGCCACCGTCTGCAGCCTGGATTTATCCCTTCCCGCTGCGATGACAGTGGCATGCGACTGGGCCTGCATGGCGATTTCCTGACCGATTCCTGACGAGGCCCCGATGACTAACCACACCGGACGTCGACCTGCACAGGATTTGCGGATATCGTGGGCCATCTTCTTGTTTCCTTTCGCCTTTGATTGTGAATGGTCAGTAGTCACGAATCACGATATGGCGGGAATCGGAAGACCAGGTGGAACTTTCGTTGGAGCATTTGAAGGGGGAATGATCTCAACATGAAAGAAGTAACAGGAACTGTGGTCCAAGTATCCATGAATGTATCTATTTACGCAGGCCCAAGAACTGGTGTGTAGTCGATTCAATGGGGGGTTTCAGCGGGAGACCATCTACTGAGAAAATTACCTGAACACACGAGAACCTTGGGAAGTTATGTATATACCTTTTGCATATGCACTATTAAGTAGAGGCATTAGCGGAACGCTCTCACCAAACCCCTTTAGAATGGGAATCCATGGATCCTAGTTTGGGTTCTCGGTGTCCAAAAGGTGTCCACCATTGCCTGATATTTAAGACACCTATACCAACCGGGTGACTCATTGAGAAAGCCTTTAAGCAGCGGTGTGGAGGCTAACAGGTAATGAAGGCTACTCGCATCACACTCGGCTTTACAGTATCTGCGATGTTTATCTCCGTCTTTTTAGGATCCATGGATATCACACTTCTTTGTTTAAAGATATGTGATGCATCATGATCCCCAGTGTCTAATCTAATTCGTCGGTTTGGATACTAGCCGTTACACTGTCCATACAATCCTTTCGCTAACCAATAAGCACTTGTTTAGTATATAGGATTTGGCCCACTTTGCTAGGCAGTTGCGACAGGGATGCTTTAGTGGATTTACAGTTGAGCTGTTTAAACCGGAAACCCCTCATTTACGCAGGTCCCATCATATGTGACATCAGACTATACATCCAGGACTAAAGGGCTTAAATGAACGTCCTCCCCTACCGGTCCTTGAACATCCTAATCTCAATTTCTTTGAGAACACATCCATTTATCCACCATGTCTTCTACCTCCCGAATCTGGCTCATCACTGGCACCTCGTCTGGATTTGGCCTCGAGTTGGCGAAAGTGGCCGCCAAGAGCGGAGATCGTGTATTGGCCGCCACTCGGAGTCCGCATAAATTAGCCGAGCTCGAGTCAGCCAATCCCAACATCAAGGCTGTCTACCTAGACCACAACGAGCCCCCAGCCCAGATCCAGGAAGCAGTCAAAACCATCCTAGCTGTCTATGGAACGGTCGACATTGTCGTCAACAATGCCGCCTACGTGCACACAGGAATGCTGGAAGAGGCCACCGCAGAAGAGACTCAGCGTCAATTCCAAGCCAATACATTCGGCCCCCTGAACCTCTACCGCGCCTTACTGCCCCACCTCCGCGCTAAGGGGTCAGGCACTTTGGTTACGATCGGCTCTATGGCCGCCTGGTACCCCATGGCCGGCTGCAATCTCTACAACGCCTCCAAGGCTGCTCTGCGCTGGCTCGGACTTGGACTCGGGGGTGAAATCTCCCAGTTCGGGATCCGCCACTGTTTAGTTGAACCGGGCTTCTTCCGTACCGAGTTGCTGAACCCCAAAGCCAATATTACCCCGACCGACAAGACCTCGCGCCTATCGGCCTACAAGGAGGTAAACGACACAACCGACTCCAACTTTGCCGCCTTTAACGGCGCCCAACTGGGTAACCCCGTCAAGGGCGCGCAGGTTATCTACGACGTCACTACCTCCACGGGAGTCGCGGAGGGGAAATCCCTACCTGCTTTTTTGCCTTTGGGCAGTGATGCCAGCGAGGCGATTGGCAAGGCCGCATCTGAGACCTTGGCGGCGATTGAGGAATGGCGGGAGATTAGTGCCTCGACGGACTTTCCCAAGGGTTCGTAATTGAGTACTTGGTTTTATGGGTATTCTGGGGGAATGTGCCCATCCGTGCTGTCCGGGACAACGCACAAGTGCTTGCCCAAGGTTGTGCACGCGCTTGTCCGGCTTGTGGACATGGGTTTGTATTCACAGGATCTGTGGAACGTTTCGCCTTGCTCAGCCCTTGGATTTTCTACATAGAGGCTAGACTTGCCGCTCCTTTTGATCATATCACCAGTCAATTTTATGGATTTTTTGGAGCTTTTCTCTCTGCCGTAGCCTTACATATATCACCGTCAAGGGACAGTCCCACTAGTTGCCAGCATTAAAGTTCATCCGGCTCTTAGCAGACTCCGATTGGTCAAAAGTAAACTCCCTGATTGGTTCAGACAGCCGCATTAGCCCTATCAGGCTTAGCTTATCTTAATCAAGTGGGGTGCCTAGCCCCCTGGTATCCTGTCGGAGCACGCCCGGGCGGGCTGGTAACCTTGGAACTCACCAGAATTTGTGTGGCATCGCTGAGCCCATTCCTTTTTTTTTTTTTCTTGTATGAAATGCTGGGATATGACAAATCCCGCAGGATATACTTAAGAATATTACCATCTTCCCTATCTCCGACCATG
>CAJVRC010000845.1:976960-995158 GCA_911456345.1 Penicillium egyptiacum
ATACTCGTCCAAGGTTAATATGTGTAAAGTGGACTTCAGGATGTATGCAGGTGGGTACACAAGGATTCCCTATCGGCCCTTGACATTGACTTACAGTGCCAAGGTGTTAAGTAGAGCTTGTTTGAATTAGGTACGAAATTGAAACCGCCTTGACTGCTGATCGCGGGACTAGTTTCAAGCTAATATTTAGGAACCCATGCTTCGGTACTTTTTCTACGACAGTTGAGTCATATTTACTTGAGTATATAAAAGCTGATTTAATCAACTTTAGAAGAATCCCAATATTTCTATCCTAAAACTACCTAACCAACTATTATGTATTTGTTGTACACCAAGATCCGTGAACCTGGAATTATAACCCATCCAGGTAATCCGTAGAAACCCAGCGCTTTCTAAAGTTCCACAACGATCTGCGCAAAATTATCCTTCCTTCCTCTCCCAGCAACTCGGCTTACTTGCTTGCATATTTACTCGACGAGCGCCATTTCTGGCCGTACTGGTTTGATTTTCGAAAGTTAGCACAAAAAGAAAATCAAGAAACTCCAATGGTTTGCTAGGAAGAAGGAAAGGTGAACTGGGAAAACGTACCCGGTACAAGACAAAGAGGGGCGGGATCATGCCGAGACTAATGAAGCCCAGAATACTAGAAGCCCATCCGATGCCGAGCGATTGCAGCATGCGTCTGGCAGCGAGTGGCAACGCTCCGCCAAATGCGCTGCGGAAGAAAGCGTTGCCGGCAAAGACGCCAGCGACATGGCTTGGGTATGATTGGCCCATATAGTTGAGAACGGTCTGGAACGTGAGGTGGAATCCCGGGGCAAAGAAGGCGGTGCCGATGATAGGGAGGATCCAGTGGACACTGCTTGGGTGGTTAGTATTAACTCGGGCTTGAGCTAGTAGAGCGGAACTATTCAAACTTTAGAATGAAATCTCACATACTTTTCACGGGAGGTCCAGCCGAATATGAAGAGGCAGATAGGGATGCAAATTGCTCCCACTGCACCTGGCAGGATTTGCTCTTCGGGTTCGACGATTTCGTTGCTTGCCTCCTTTCGGGCTACATGGGGCTGGAAATAGTAATGGATCCAGAGCATGTAGGAGCTGACGGAGATGACTGCGCCGACGAATATGCCAAAGAAGGCAACTGTAGAGTTGATTGGGTCAGTCACAGAGTTGGAAGAAGAGGCAAGCTTGGAAAGAAGGACCTACAGCTTTGTTCCATTCCTGTGAAACCGTAGATTTCCCCGAAGACTAGACAAGGCAAGACAAAATCAGTGGACGTCTTTTCATCAATCAACCCCATACACCAATTCATTCACTTACCGTACGGGAAAAACTCATACCAGAGATATAAAATCCCGTATATGAACATAGTGTGGATATTGATGAATAGGATCACAGGGTCAATGAAGGAGAGTCGGAAGTCAACGGCGATCTGCTCGAGCATCGCCCGGAACAGGTTATTCTCGGTGGTTTCCGCCTCACTCGGGCTGCAATACCTATTATCCCCAGTTACCTGGCGCAGATGAGCGGCCCGACGATAGAGAATGTTGTCGGCCAGAGTTTCTGGGAGCAGGAAGAACATAAACACTGTCGACATGGCGGCGATTCCAGCGATCAACCAGAGTGCTGCAGACCACGAACCCCAGCGGTCGCTAATAGGTCTAATTAGCAATCTGGGCGAGAGAGAACAAATAAAAAAGGCACAGAAAAGACTTACACCACGGCGGTGCCCAGTAACTAAAGAGATAAAAAGTTTCAAGGTCAGGACCGTCCGATCATACTAGTCGTAGGTAAGGAGCAGACAACTTACAGGGCCGAAAGCTGGGCCACACACTCCGCTCAGGACATACACTGCCAACGCGTAGGGTAATTCACGGGGTCCAAACACCTCAGCAATGGTAGTGCCACCGATACAGGTGGGAGAGGCCCCGACTAGGCCACCTAGAACACGGAGAATGATAACGGTCTCTATGTTCTTCGCCAACGCAGCTCCGATGCTGAATAGACAGAAGGCCAGTGAGCCGAGCACGTAGACCGGGGTGCGACCGATGGCCGGCAAATTGGAAATGGGCGACAACTGAATATGAAGGACTAGTTGTTAGTGATTCCAGACTAGGGTCAATAGGTCCGTCGGGCTAGCTTACAATCAGCGGGCCTACACCATACGCAATGACAAACAACGAGAGACCAAGCATGGCCACCTCGTAGGAGGCACCCAAGGATTCTTGGATCGGAGTCATGCTGGCTGAGTAGATTCCTGGCGCCGTGTAAAAGCTGAGGTTGACTATCAGCACATTGCACAGGACCAGCAGCTTGAGCCATGATGGCCAGTTCCTGGGATTGTCCTGGTCCGTAGGACCGGTCCAGTCCACCAGATAGACTGCTTCGGGCACAAGGTCATTCTTGGACGGATGGATGTCGGTATCTGCGGTCGCACGATGAGGGTTGAGGCCACTTGGCTTGGTGAACAGGCTTAGCGTCCGACCAAAGGCCGTATCGCGAATGAGAATGGCCATGAGACGTAACAATTCCGTGCGCGTTTACTACTACAGGGTAACGGGCGATATTTAGGTGTTATCTACTCCGTACATTTACTCCTTATTGCTCCTTTAGACTTGTGGAGTACGGAGTAATAGGAGACCCATTTTATTTCTTTGTTTCTAATTGGGGTCTAGCGGACCGGAGTACAGAGCATTTAGGGCAAAAAGGACAAAAAGGAGCTGAGAGTCATGTTTGCGGATTTACTCGGATTTTAATGCAAAAGTCCGAAATGAAAAAAAATCAATTGGCTACATCGTCATGATCCGTTGCCATGACAACATCCTGCCACTGATCCAATCCCTCCTGGTTGCGAGCCAATGCGGCCCGTATCGCTGTAACGGCATCCCGGCCCAGTGCCAGTCGTGGAGGCAATTTACGGCCCTCGCAGCGGCCCGTCTTGGTCAAAGCTTCGACGATCACTCGGGCGCCCTTAGCCGGATCTCCGGGCTGGTGGTGGTTGTACGCCGCCAGCCCCGCCCGCGTAGACTCGGTGGCGATGTCCAACTCGGGCAAGCGGTTCTGCGCCACGACTTTGTGCCCACCGCTGAGGAAGTTGGTGCGGAAATATCCTGGCTCAATGCAGGTGGCCTCGATGCCGAACGGGGCCAGCTCCCCGCACAGAGCTTCGGTGTAGATCGCGACAGCTGCCTTGGTGGCACAGTACAGTCCAGCAGCGGGGGTCCCAGACCATCCGCCGATGGAGCCTAGATTCGCAACCACCCCTGACTTCTGCTTGCGCATACTGGGGAGGACGGCACGAAGCACTCGCATTTGGCCAAACACGTTGGTTGCAAACACTGCTTCAGCCTCGGGTCCCCTGTACCAAGGAAAAATGTTAGTGGCAACACACGGATGGCGGGCTAGGGGAGGAGTCGGGACGAGTGAATATGATACTCACGAGCATTCCTCAACGGCACCCTCGAGGATATATCCGGCATTGTTGACCAGGACGTCGATGCGCCCAACTTTCTCCAGGATGGAAGCCACCTGCGCCTGTACGGTATCATCGCTGCCATTGACATCCAGCTGGTGGAGCACAATTTGGCCGGGTCTTTGTTCCTCAAGGTCCTTGAGCTTGTCTGCGTATCTGGATGTGGCTACCACTGTATCGCCGATGTCCGCGGCGGCGAGGGCAATTTCGCGACCGAAGCCGGATGAGGAACCTGTGATGAGCCAGACGCGCGGCATGTCTGCGAAATATGGCTGAGAGAGTGGGAGTGTGTTTAATTGGAAACCCTGAAAGCTCTATCACAGTTGAAATGTGAGAAGAACAGGCTGAAATACCGAGGAGAAGAGGGGTGTAGGCGTGTGTATGAAGCTGCAAGTAGAAAATGAAGATCATCACATTTTAATATTTTTTTTCTTTTCTTTGTCTCCAATTAGTTTCCACCAGGGGTTTGTCCGAGGATGGCCGGGGGAGGGGTTTTTACGCAGGTCCTTTGTATATGTATTGGGCGTTTCAATTGGCTATTTGACACAAGACCTTATAGGGCTTTGAGAGGTAAACAACACTATCAGTTAACTCTTGGGGTTTTTTTCATTTCAATTTTCATATTCACATCGGGACAAAGAGTCCAATATGCGTCTATTGGCTATTCTTTTAGCTACCCAGGCGCTCCAGCCTGTCATGGCCTGGACAGACCTCCAGTCTGTTCTTTCTCAACCGGCCTGCCATGACTCTAACATCACGGTGCACGTCTCTAAGACCACCAATAGATCGTTTGTCAACCAAGTCTATGACCTAGATATCCTCTATGCGCTTGCCGGCAAGCAGATTTTGGTCTCCAATTCCTACAGTATTTCGTCCCGACTATGCGAACCTTCCCAGACCAACACCCACTCGGATACTCTCCAGGTCATGATCCATGGGGCGTCGTTCAATAAGAACATGTGGGATTCTCAATACCAACCGGAGACTTACAGCTGGGTTCAACGCATGAATAAGGAGGGCTATTACACCCTCGCCGTGGATCTGATCGGTAATCCTCTCCTCTGGATAACCCGATTGACTGAACGTTGTATTAATCTAAAGGACAGGAAACGGAAACAGTACATTCCCCGATGGCCTCCTGGAGGCCCAGACTCAAACTTATGTTGAGACAACCCACCAGCTGATCCAGCAGATCCGCAATGGCACCGTCGGCGGCCGCCGATGGCGCAAGGTTGTCATTGTCGGTTTTTCCATCGGGGCCATCGTCGCCAACTCGCTCGCCCAGCAATATCCAGAAGATATGGATGCAATTGTACTGCACGGCATCTCTTGGGATTCCAGCTGGATCTATCCCGCCTTTCTCGCTGGACTCCAGGCACCCGCCCCGCAGATTGACCCAGCTCGTTGGGGCCAAATTCCGGCGACCTATCAAACCCAGTCGACTCGGGAAGGTCGAAAAGTGGCATGCTTCGCGGGATCATACGATGAAAACATTCTGGAATACGACTGGTGAGTGAATTCTGTTTTTACTCTACGGATCTGCCAACTGACTGCCAAATTTCGACAGGAATACCCGCGATTTCGACTCTATGGGGGCCGCTGTGACCTTTGTTTATCACCTGGTGGAAGCGCCGAAGTACACTGGTCCAGTATTCTTAGGTATCGGTGACCGTAAGTTTCCCTTTCAGGATTCATTATCTGCTCCCACTTCTATGCGAACAGATCATAGCTAATTTTACATGCTCCTAGGGGACGCAACCTTTTGTGGCGGTCAACGTTGCGGCAGTCAGCCATATGCGTTGTATGACAAGTTTCCCAGCGCCATTGATCATGACATCAACTTGTATCCCGAAACCGGACACTTGATTCTCTTCCATCGAGCTGCGCCAACCTTGATGGCTGACTCGCTTGCTTTCTTGAGGAAGCATAATTTGTGAGCTGGAAATATTACATGACCAATAGGGATATCGTCCGCCACTACTTGTTTTCGATGAGTCTCTAGTGATCAGTCGCAGAAAGTTTATATTCCGGAGCAGGAGCAACTTTGAAACTATTGTGAGTGTTGTATGCATCTACTCTACGATGGGGGTCGATCATTCTAGACTAGGTAGTTGGCGTAATAGAGGATAGACGATGTTCTGCTCGAATTTAGACACGTAACCTTTGAGTCGCTTTCATAACATTCTGGGTCCTATTCCAAGTGTGCATTGGGTTCCAAGACGTTAATTTCATATCCTTTAGAGGTGAACCTTGGAATTGGGCAATTTCAAGGCTTATGCAGCAACTCGCCAAGGGTCAATTTATACAGTCAACCTTGGAGTCTCTATAGAGCTCTACAGTGATTTCTTGATCAACGATGAAAGCAGTTTCAGAACATCGAGGGTACATTGAAATCTATTTTCATGACTCAGACGGGTCGAATACCTCTGGAGCCTGACACTGATCCTTTGGCAACAGACGCGCCTCGTGTACCTTATAACTCTGCCCTTCGACCCCCTTCCGCCTCAAGTTTCGACTCTGCTACAACAACATGATTTGGGATCTCGCTATTTTTGAAATAAAAATCAGACACAACAGTGCCTGCCGCCCACCAAGCGGTCATTTTACCCCGAGTACCTGCGCTGAAGAAGTTGTCTCCTGCCTTCACACGCAGACACCTTCCATCCGACATGCGGAGATCTCCTACAGTACCAGAACCAGTAAGCAAAACGTCCTCGATCAATAGAAAATAACAAATGAACAACTTGAGAATGAAAGCTGTGCTCTTTTTGTGTGAATTGAAACAAAACAAAACTTACCAATACCACTGCTCATGACAATCAAACTGGGCACTGGGGTACTATGAGCCTTCATGAATGACTCGCCAGAGAATATATACTGGTAGCCAATATCGAACCCGCCCTCCCAGTCCAGTCGATAGGCATTATCGATGCCAGGGAGAGCAGTCGAAACGGTGTCCACTTGCCAGCATTCGAGGACGTTCTCCCAATACCCGGTCGCATTTCGGATCTCAGAAATGGCGGGCAGGATGATTTTGGACGGGTCGGTACTCTGAGGGCAACGAATCTGACAGTCTTGGTCTGCAAGGCCAGCATGCGTGTCTGACTTGTCAAACCTGAGTTGCTGCGCACTAACAGTGCTCAAGATGAGAAGAGAAAGGAATGGAGCTTTCATGGTGGAGCAATGACATGTAACTGAGGGATTTTTGATCAGCTCGAGCTATACGGAGCAATTGGAGTATTTGGCCCCCGAATGGCAATGGGCTTTTGTTATGTGACGATTGGTGCTGGACCTCTCTCGATTTACGCAGGTCCCTGGAGACCACCCCGGTCCTCTATTGCATGCCCCGACACCGGTGGGCAATCCTCATTCGATGGCTACATAAACTTCACAGGGATCCCTATTTCGTTTCACAGGGATTCTTATTTTGGTCTGCAGATCTGCTCCAGTTCCGTCATGAAGTGCGTTCGCGTATTGACTGCTTTGTTCTCCTTGCTTGGGGGCTCAAATGCACTCACCACTTCACAATGTGTTCGTATATCATTTGTTTTTCCCTTTCAAGTGGCACGATACAGTGCTCAAGTGGATAGGAGGTATTCATTTCTCACCATTTCTTGCACATAGTGTGACCTACTCAACCCAAAATACTCGTCGGCTGTCCATCTTCAGAACACTTCCGTCTATACTTTCGAGAACCACAATTTCTGGTGCAAGTCGACCTTGTCATGAAACTCCCTTGAGCAACTAGCTAACTCTCTCTAATAGCGGCCACTGAGAACCTAAACCCAGGATGTGTTTTCCTGCCTGACACATCGGAGAAGGTCTCCGAGGCCATTTCCATCTTCGCCAAAAATGACTGCAAGTTTGCGATTAAGGGTGGCGGCCACAGCGCCATTCCTGGGGCTGCCAGCATTCACGATGGTGTGCTCATGCCGATGGAGTACATAAATACCACCGAGGTCCAGCTGCAAGAGGGATACATCCGGGTTGGGGCCGGAGCGACGTTAGGCTCGGTTTACGAGGCCCTGGACCCTTACAATCTGTCCGCTGTCATCGGCCGCTATAAGAAAGTAGGACTGGGGCTCGCGGTTGGGGCGGGCTTCTCCTACTTCTCCAACAGCGAAGGTCTTACCATTGACAATGTCGTCAACTACGAAGTGGTCTTGGCCAATGGGACCATTGTCAATGCTAATGCCAGCAGTCATAACGACTTATTCTGGGCCCTCAAGGGAGGAAACAACAACTTCGGCGTGGTCACTCACTTTGATCTCGCTACCGTCGCCACCGATGGTCGCGTGTTGGGTGGTATCGTCTACTACCCGGAATCCTCACTCGATGAACTCGCGGACGTGATTTATGATTATCATGTGAATCAGGCTGTCAACGATATCCATACCCATACGTTGCCTCAGTACGGATACAACGGTACTACCAACGAGACCATCAACTTCACTCCTGTGGTCTATAACGCCGATCTCCAAGAATTGCCCGACATCATGCAACCCTGGAACAATACCCCTCACTACAAGAGCACAGTCCACAATCGGAATTACACTTCGCTTGCAGCTGAGCTGAATGACGGATTCCCAGATGGCAAGTTGTAAGTATTCTCACTGGTCACCATAGTCGACATCCAAAGGAGACACGCAGAGAAAGAAAGCTAAAACAGATCTCACGTTTAGCCAAGCTCAGCGGATCATGACTGTCTATGCAGACGCCCAATTGTACAAGGATATCTGGTGGGAGTTCCGCAAATGGATGAAGAATTATCAGGATGTCGAGGGCTTTTACGGCTTACATTGTAACATGCCAATTACCCCTAGACAAGTCACTCAGGGCATACTCAAAGGGACGAACGCGCTAGGATTGGAAGATGCTGGAAACCGCACGCTGGGCAGTGAGTACTTGGACAATCCTCAAACGATCTCACATGAATGTCGACTAACATACTTTGATCCAGTCCTCTACTTTGGAGTCACCTTCGACAACAAAGCGGATTCCGATCGAGTGTTGCCAGATCACGACGAATTCGTTCAGAAGATGCAGAAATTGGCCGCCAGTCGTGATCTTCTTCATCCTTACCTGTTCGTCATTCCTGCCTTTTCGTGCCTACTTTACCCTTCCTGTTGTCTCAACTGTGGCTAATGTGCGAATCTGCTCTAGTATGCTTACATACTCTGGCTGGAACCAGCCAGTCTTGACAAGCTACGGCGAGAAAAACCTTGCTAAACTCCGCGCTGTTCAGGCGATCTACGACCCGACACATGTCTTCCAACGTCTGGTTCCTGGTGGCCAGAAACTACCTGACGCTAAACAAGCATAGAGATCAAGAATGAGGGGCTAATGTGCCTGGATTTAGTTCGATCATGGCGAGGATGGAACTGAGGACACATATCATAGAGGCCTCTGCACAATCAGGTTTAACCGAAAGGGTCGAGCTGTGGCATTTGGTGGGTGATTAAGACTGCCGGTTGTGCCGCACCCGATCCATGCATGTACATAAATTCATGAGACTTAAGAATTCTTAGCTTTGGTCTCGGGAGCAAAACTCACTTGGGCAGACATGTTGGAAACCCATTCTTAGATGGACTGTATTCATCTCAATGTATGGCCGTTTGAGGAAAGTCAAGTCATTTGTCTTCTCTAAAAATTTAAGCTGTGTTTTGGGAGTGAAAGATCTTGGTAAGAAGGTACAGGGATGGGTGGTAAACTTCAGTGCTTCACTTGAGCTCCAATACACTTAGTGAACAGTATATAATGACCACATAAGTCTCTCTCCATCAAATACAATCTCCGGAATCCGACAGCTGCTTCAAAGGTGCAGCTATTCAGAAGCCTTCGTTCCTTCAGTCAAAAAGGTATTGACACCGATCAATCCCAAGAGACTCAGCCAGGAACTCATTGATGAATTGACAATTGGGGTCCATCTTCTTCTGTAAATCAACCCAATCATTCATCTTCGGGTAGATGGTGGAGCTGTAAGTCTCATTGTGGAAGATCATCTTGTTCCAGTGAGGTCGAACATTATAGGTTTCACCGAACTTGGGAATGTACTCGCTGGCAAGCTCTTGGAAGAAATACTGAGTGGTGAAGTTGTTATAGGTGGGGATCCAGGAGTATTCCAATGTGGCGAAGATTCCACTGGCATTGGGCTGCAAGTTGTATTTGGCGCCACAAATGGGACATTCCAGGCCACTTATACGATATCTTTATATAGTAAATAATAACCCCGAAGCTAGTCTATTAAGAGGCGTCGATGTCGACGTATACTTAGCGATCGAAGGCCTAATAGACTAGGACTATAGCATTCCTATAGAAGGAGTCCTATAAAGTATTAAAAGCGTTGATTTCGGCGTCCGTCGGCATTTGTTAGGGAACAAACTGGATTGCAACAATCTACAGTGCTTCCTATATACAAGAAGGTTTCGTTAAGAAATAGGAAGAAAAAAGGGGTAAACATAGGTGTGAGTATGTTCGTACGAGGCGGTGAGAAGTCACGAGACTCGTTAGTCGAGTACCCAGATTAGGGTTCTCTAGGAGAACCCTATAACAATAGCCCCCCCCCTTCGTTCTTCGTAGTGCTACTCACGTTGCCGTACGGAGGGCGTCCCTATCGAGGGAGCCGTCTTCGCGTCGGTATGGATCTATCTTCTTTAACTAATGGTCTAAGGCTTCGGTTTCTTTAAGGGCCTCGCCGGGCTCGATGGTGGGACGATTGTACCTAGTCTATTTGACCTTATACTTCGTACGAACGGTGCCGCGATAACGTCTTTTATACTCGTCGAGGATACGTTCGACACGCTATTCCTCTTCGCCGTCGTCGTTAAGAATCGTAGGGGGTTATAGTTCGTGGGTCACTTACGACGGAAATAGGTCTCGAGCGGCTAGTCGTACGAGATTTATATAGAATACTAGATAGATTCCTAGTGGCGTATTCAACTCCACGGCGTAAGTCCTAATTGCCTTACGTACGGTAAACTTCGCGTTTTTCTAGTCGAGTTTTCGGTAGGGTCGGTCCGTACGAATGTTCTTTAAGTTAAGCTAGACGTGGTCTCCCTCTTAGTAAGCTAGGGCTAGGTTACGGTGTCTATTCTCGTTTATTTCTACTCGTTGGTTCGTATAAGCGATCGACGCGCGGGCCTAGTTAGTTACTTCGGCAAGTTTTCGTACTAGCGTATTTGCTTTCTAGATTAGGCTTCGTACGACTTCTAGAGTGCTTAAGTCGTCTTCGGGTTAGAAGGGAGAGAGGTTATACCCGTATATAAGGAAGAATAGGCTTATTCCGGTAGTAGTCGTAGTCCGTCCGTTAATCGCGAGCTCCGCTATAGGTAGGAGCTTTAGCTAGTCGTTCTATTTATAATAGACGAATAGCCTAAGGTAGGTTTCTATCGTACTATTATAACGTTCTATTTATCCGTCTATCTCTAGATAGTAGGCTATTAAGAGTCGTTATACGATCCTACAAATTTAGTAGATCCGTTTCTAGAGGGCGCTAGTAAACTACGTGCTATAGTCTAACACTATAGATACTAGGAATCCGTGTTAGCGTACGGCGGTTTCTATAAGTGCCTATACCGTCGATTCTATTATAATCTCTCCTATACCCTTAAATAGGACACCTTTCGTTAGACGGTCTATAATCACTAAGATATTCGTATAGCCTCCGCTTTCTAGAAGGTTAGTAACGAAATCGAGAGCGATATCCCGCTATAGCTATTTAGGGATAGGAAGAGGCTTTAAGAGTCCTTTCTTAAGCTCTCTCTATACTTTTCCTCCCCTATAAAGGTCGTAATTTCGTACGAGCCGCCGGATATTATTTACTATCCCTAGCTAAAAGTATTTACGGCTAACGATAGCGTATATCTCCTCTCGACTAGGATATCCGGTGATCGTCGAATTATATATAGTTTATATTAGTTTCGTACGGAGGGGCTCTAATTTAGGTACCTATCGTCTTCTACGGAACTATAGGAATCCTCTCGAGTCGACTAAGCACTCTACGATAGAGACTTTAAAGTATAAGGTAGGCGGAAATTTCCGTACGCTATCCCGTACAGCCCTTAGGGCTATATAGTAGTCGGCGTCCTATTCGTACGCCTAGTTCTAATCCTTATTTATCGTTCCTCAGTCTTCGCTAGTATTAGGGGCGTCGTTTCCTTATTCGATAGGCGCTATAGAAGTATAATAGATATTCACGACTACGCCTCCCTCTACGTTTCGGAGTAGGCGTGTCGTATAATCTCGAATTTGTAGGTCTTCGTCCGTAGGGTTATCCTATTCTCTTCGTGATAACGCGTCGGCTCGGGCGTTTTCTTTCCCCGTACGGTACTCGAATCTAAAGTTAAACTAACTTAGGAGTAGTGACTATCGTATATATCGTTTAGTTAGTTTCTAGGGTTAGAAGAAGTATTTAAGATTCTTATAGTCGGTGATAACCGTGAATTCCGTTTCTATTAATTATAGTTCCGCGCTCTAAGTATCTAGGTATCGTACGACCGCGAGTAGCTCCTTATCGTAGATCTCGTAGTTATATTCTACCGGAGCATTTTTCTTTAAGAAGTAGGCGTATAGTTATAGGATACTATATTCGTCGTACTATAGGAGGACTCCTCCTACGGTATATCCTAAGGAGTCGGTCTTAACGACCGTCGTACGAGAAGGGTCGAACGTAGTAAGGACCGGAGCGGTAGTAAATAGCCGTTTAAGTTCCTCGAAACTAGCTTCGTAGTCTATCGTCTACGCGAAGGGGGTATCGTATCGTGTTAAGTTAACTAGGGGTCGTACGATCTCCGAGTAGCCCTCGATAAACTAACGGTAGAAGTTCGTAAACCCTAAGAAGCCTTATACGCCTTTTATAGTAGTAGGCGCCTCCTATTCCTTAATCGCTTTAACCTTCTCTAGGTCTATCTACACTCCTTCTCCTACTCGTATAACGAAGCTAAGGTACTTTATCTCTATATATTCGAATTCGTATTTCCTAATATCTAAGTGTAGCCCTACCTTCTATAGTTTCGAGAGGACTAATTTAACGTGTTCTCGGTGTTTCTCTAAGCTTCCGTCCGAGTAGATTAGCACGTCGTCGAGGTATACCGAATAGAAGCTATTAAGGTATTCGCGTAAGGTCTAGTTAATATACTTCTAGAAGGTGCTAGGGGCGTTAGCTAGTCCGAAGGGTGTCACTAGCTATTCGTAGAGGCTATACCTCGTACGAAAGGCTATTTTCCACTCGTCTCCCTCGGTAATTCGAATTTTATAGAAAGCGGCGGAGACGTTAAGCTTAGTAAACCACTTAGCTCGTCCGATTTAGTTTAACGTCTTATAGATTAGAGGTAGTAGGTAACGGTCTTTCTTCGTTAGGGCGTTAAGGGCGCGGTAGTCTATATAGAAACGGAGTCCTCCTCCTAGCTTCCGTACGAAGAGGACTAGGGCGGTAGCGGATAAGTAGCTAACTCGAATAAAGTTCTTATCGAGTAGCTCCGTAAGCGTCTTCCGGAGGACTAGGAGTTCTTCGGACGATATATTATATAATAGGCCCTAAGGGACCTCGGCCTCCTTCCCGTCTTACTATATAAGTTCAATCTTATAGTTAATCCCGTTCCCTCGGTATAGTAGTAGCTTAGCGGCTTTCTCGGGGTCGAATAGCGAGCTAAACTCTTAGTACTAGTTAGAGAGCTTCGTACGATAATCGACCGGTTTCTTAGAAGCTAGTGCTTTCTCGATATCCGCTATAGTCACTATAAAAATTTCTATTCCTTATCCTTCCTATCTCCTCGATCGTTATAGATTCGTACGTATCGCGGTCGCTAAGATAGCTATAATATCTAACTTAGGGGGGTCGTAGTGTTCTTCACTTCGTACGTAGGTGCCCGAGGACTTTAGGTAAAGCCGGCCTCTTCTTAACTCGATACGGGCGTTATAGCGTTATAGCTAAGGAAGGCTAAGTATTAAGTCGTACCCTAAGTAGTTAGGGATAATATAGAAGTAGGCGACTTCGTCTATATAGGCTCTAATAGCTAGACTATATCGTACGACTTAGGTTATTTCTATCTTAGCTCCTCCGACTCCTTTTAGGGGTCTCGGGGTAATATTAATCACTTATAGTCCCTTTCGTCGTATAAATCTCGCGCTAATAGCTCTATACGCGAGGTATCCGGTATCGACTAGAGTACGGGCTAGAGTATAACGTTCTAATATCGTAGTAACTATAAAAGGTGAAGTATTTATACGCGTAGCTTTAAAAGTTTTCTAATTCTATTTTATTTTTAAAGCGCCTAAACACTCTTATACGCGATTTCGTATAAGAGTTACTCTTTTCCCGAAACTTTATCGTCGTCTAAGTCGTATTCTACCGAGGTAGCTATAGACGCTATATAGTTTAGACGAATAGCTAGTTTAAGGGGGTAGCTTACGATTCGGTAGTTCCTATCTCTATATCTTAAACACGCTCCGTTCGTCCTACATTCTTAGATTTCTCTTTTAGAGACCTATCGGGCTCTTCTTTATAGTACGCTAGCGTTCGTACGAAGTGCCGTAATCTAAGCTTTAAGGCTAGCGATCCTAGCGGCTTACGTAGGTTCCTAGTCTATCGTATCGGTATTTTATTATAGTAGGGGTATTATCGGTCGGTCGATCTTCGTACGGAGCGAACGCCGGGTTAGGAGGTTAACCCGTTATAGGCTATAGTCGATTTTAAGTAGGTTATTCCGGTAGTCCTCGTACGATTCCGATAAGGTTCCGATAGTGGCCTATAGGAGTTCGACGTTAATTACCGTTTCGAGGAGAGCCCGTTTCTAGTCGTCCGACTAATTAAGACCTCCTACTATCGTAAGGTTCTACTCGAATTCCGCTAGGAATTCGCGAAGGTCTCTCTTTCCTTATCGTATAGTGTTTACTCGTATAAGAGCTCGACGTTTCCGGTCGGGATCCGAGAATTAGAGATCTATCGCTTAGTAGAACTCGTCTAATTAGAGAGGTTTACCGGTCTCTTCCTTTACTATAATCTAGGCGTAGATACGCTAGCTCGCTTATCCTTCTAGTCGTCCGAAGGCGTAGTACACTTTTATTTCGTCGTTATAGAAGTAATACTAGTCTATCACAAATTTAACCTTAAGGTTCGTACGGAACACCGTATAACCGTTAAGGTCGCTTCTATCATACTATTCTACGTTAGGGTACGTAGGTCGTAGGGGTTAGGTGTTTAATATTATCGTCGGAGTAGCTAGAGGGACTCCCCCTAGCTCGTTGTTCGCTAATCGTGGGTTAACTAGTCGGGCGCCTAACTAGTTCGAAGAGAACGAAACCTAATATTAGGGAACAAACTGGATTGCAATAATCTATAGTGCTTCCTATATATAAGAAGGTTTCGTTAAGAAATAGGAAGAAAAAAGGGGTAAATATAGGTGTGAGTATGTTCGTACGAGGCGGTGAGAAGTCACGAGACTCGTTAGTCGAGTACCTAGATTAGGGTTCTCTAGGAGAACCCCATAACAGCATTATTAACGGAGTCTTTAGCGCCTACTACTACCTAGCTTAGCCGGCGAGGGGGCTCCCCTTTAGTAGTAAGGTCTTACGCTACTATAGCGGCTTAACCTTCTATACGTAGGAGGGGATTATATAACGTAAGTCTCCTATTATACCGATATAAGTCTCTAGTTTACGTAGCGTATTAGGGAAGGAAAGCTCTATAATAGCTTTAAGCTTCTCCTTCGGCGTAGATAGGCCGAGGGCGTCGACACGCTACCCTAGTAGAGCAACCTCCGGGAAGCTAATATAGGCTTTTTTTTTAGCTCTAGGCGTATATTATAGTCCTATAAGCGACGAAATAGACGATATAGGTGTGCTTAGTGTGTGCGGAAAGTTTCTAAATAAGCAACGATATCGTTAAGATACGTCCGACACTATTCGAGGAAATCCTTTAAGATCAGGTCCATTTATCTCTAGACGTAGGCGACGGAGTTATAATAGCCTATAATAGCGACCTTAAAGAACTCCTAGCCTCTATATAAGATAACCGCTAGGCGTTCCCGGTAGCCCGGTTTAATACGCTATTAGTAAAAGAAGCTTTTCGTATTGAGGACCGTGATATACTTCGCGCTATAATATATACGGACGATCTCGTCCTATATACGTATCGGGTAAATATCAAGTTAGGAGGCTTTATTAAGACCTCTAATATCGACGACCGGCCGAGTTTTATACCGTACTAAACCGTCGGGTGTGACGACGTTGTGGTGTATAACGAAGACCGGGAAACCGGTTAGTGTATGTTTCGTTGACCAGCCTATTTTACCCTCTCTATAGAGCTTATCGAACGTGTCGTCGATAAGCTTACGGTCGGCCGGTCTAAGGGGGTAAACGCGGGGCTTTAGTATAAGCTTTTCCTATCTATTAACTAGAGGGATCTCTATCTAGCGATCCTCCGGGATATCTATAAGGCCTATATCACCGTCCGTCGCCTAGATATCGTAGGCGTTGACGATATCTACTAAGGCGTTAGCGGTGGCTTTATCGCCGAAGATAGTCACGCTATTCGGGAGGATATGCTCGCGTTAGGCATATCGTAGTCTATCGTATCGGATAGGAGTGGGCGTCGTCGGTGCCGATCTATATAACTCCGCCGTATAGGGAGAAACTACGTAAGTTTAGGTCTATTAGTCTATCTCGGTAAGGAGCCTAATAGGTGTTCTAGCCCGCACGAAGATAGTGCGGTTAGTGTCGTTAACCGCCTAGACCTATAAGAAATTGGCGTCGACGATATACGAGTATAGGCTTATATAGGAGTGGGCGCTATTAAAGATATAGTCGCGGTCTATTAGTAAGGATAGCGTCTTTACGTCGATACGGGCGTATAACCTTAGAGGAATAACTACCGTAGAGGCTACGCGCACTATACGGCGTTCCTAGTGGTGAGTCTTATTATAGATGTCTACTTCGAAGGTGAAGCCTATATAGGAGGCAACGCGAACTATACTCTTCTCTAAGTTAAGGCGGAAACCTTCCTATCCTATAATATCGATGCCGAGTAAGAGACCGGCGGAGAGATTGTCTATAAGATAGGCCTCGACGACGATCTTAGCGATATTCTCGTCGCTATAGAAAAATACGGGTAGTTTTATAAATACGGTTAAATTATAAGAGCCGATACCGGCGACTAGAATATTCGGGGTATAGTATAATAGTAATTATAGAGATTTAGCTAACGACGTGTCGATTAGCGTTATAAGGCAACCTATATCTAGGCAGATCTTCGTCTCGTTTTTAACGGAAGCTAAACCGACTATCGTCGATAGGTAGCGCTAGGTTTTATAGACTTAACCTATTTTAGTAGGTTCCTACGTTCGGTCTAATTCTATAATCGGTTTATATATCTTCTGTCGAACGAGGGACACTAATATGAGCTAATACCAAAAACTTACTATACCGAGTAAGTGGTAAAATGAGTGTGTATTCTAAGGAGCAGCAAGTGATCGACTATTTATCCCTTTATAGGCTTATAAAGCAGTGCCGATCCTCTAAGTACTCTAGCAAGTGATGCCTTAGGTGGCTACTAGATCTAGAAAGTAAATATAAAAATGACGGAGTGGGGTAAGGGTAATTCCGGCTGACACACCCCCCTAGGAGCCACCCTTTAGGTTCTCCTAAAAAAGTAAAACTCTTTATATAACTTGCTCACCTACTAAGTGCCGGATATCGACTAGTCTAAGGGACTCTATAAAGGCTTTATAAGCCCGTCTACCTATATATCGGTAGTGGCTACCTAACGAATTAAAAATAAGCTAGTGTTAACTTCCTAGCGTAACTAGTGATAATAAATGTTAATATAGCGAAGCTTTATACGTATCTAGGGCTATTCACGAGTAAGTAAATTAACTATCTACTTATTATTATAGTTAATAGATAGACCCGCTTTATAATCTAGTCTAACTATATAAAGAAGCCTCCTCTACTATATAGCTAACTTACCGGCTTCTAAGATAGTAAGTAGCTCTACTTCCGTTATCGATATTATAATAGTTCTCTACTTACTAGCTTTCTAGTTAACGGTAGCGCTAAAAAGCTTATAGAAGAAGCCTTCTAAGCTTTTTCGATTAACGTAATCACCGAAGGAAGTATCGCTTAAGAAGTGGAGTATAGGCGTAGAGTATATAGGGTAGTATTCGAGAGTAAGGAATCGAGTATCGTATAGATACTAGATTAAGCGATTTACTACTTCTTAGTGCTTAGGTCCTAGATTTATTAAGAACTTAGTAAGGTAGTTAGCCGCTTTTATAGTATCTAGGTAAGTAATAACTATTAGGTAGAGAGTAGAGCCGAGCTTTTACTAATACTTATAGATCTACTCTTTAGTTATAACTCTAGTAAACTTACTTATCCGGTTTATAGGGAGTAGAGTTTTATACTTACGACTATAAGTAAGTCCGTACTTAGCGGCTATAGAAGAGATATATAAATCCTAGTAGAGCTAGAGCTTATATTTCTAGGTATCTCGGAGGATATAGATTCTAAGAAACTAAATAGCTTTTCTTATCTTATAGAGCTCCTAGTGCTTCTCTATTTACTAGCGTATCTAGAGAGCTTCCTAGAGCTTCGGCCGGTAGTATATAATAATAATATCGTCGATATAGAAGAAGATAATAATACTATCTTTAACGAAGAGATATAGATCCTCTAGGATAGATTCGAATCTAAGCTCTTTAAGGACGCGAGTAGCTTCTTATTACTAT